>UCOM01000502.1:0-75972 GCA_900474385.1 Ormyrus pomaceus
CGAATCGGGAACGTTGTATTTTCGGCCTCGCTAGGCAAAAAAATAGTATACGCTCCACGGGAGGTAAAATGGCAAGCTCATAGCTCGTGTAAATTGACACCCGAGCCGAAGGCGAGTTCTTTACCTCCCTAGGTGCGTAATATACTATTAATTAATCATATTAAGTTTATTTAATATCTGCTCGGTTCGTCATCATGTTATTAGAATAAAAGTAAAGAGAAAATGGCTATGATGTACGATCCCGAGTTCTAATAAAAAAAGTAATATGCCGTGTGCTGACTGCTGAGTCAGCTGAGTATTCTGCTTGTACAATATATATATATATATATATATATATATAGGCTGAGTCCAGATTTCCAGAATTGTCTGTTGTTTCGTCTGCGTCTTCCGAAAGTCACTATATTTCTAGCACGGTGATAAGTGGTGCCATCGTTCGAAAAAAACATTAAGCAAGATCAAACATGTTGCCACATAAAGTAAACAAAGATTTATTTTTATTAATATATTAATATATAATATATTAAATAAGAATATCTGATAATATATTAATCAAAAATATTTTCATTTTGCAATAGGGTTGTCCTCGCTTCATGTTTTTTCGAACGATGGCACCACTTTTTGTTAAAATATTCCTGATATTTTGAACGATAAGTATATGGAATTAGAGAAACTGAAGCAAGAACAAAAGAGCTCTACGTATTTTCCGTCGGAGATCGAAATATAAATGTTTATTCTAAAACGTGTCTGGTGGAATTCATTAAAGTTTCAACGTGTTTAATTTGCATTAAAAATTTTTAGGTAATAATTAATAGGTATTAGATCAATTTTCATTTTTCGTACCGAAAGTTTCAATAAACAATTAAATCATTTAGAACAGAAACAACGAGAACCGCGGAACTAGCGACCGGTACGTAGCAGCAGCACCGCTTTGTGTACATTTCAGAACAGATTCCTATTTACGTTCGTATCATTAGCATTACAAATAAAGTTTGTAAATAGTTTAAATTTACAGTTTATTATTAAATATAAGTGTTAAACAAACATGGAAGTGATTGAGGCAGAATATCAATGGATTGTTAAGAAATCCGAATTTAGTCTTAAAAAAAACATATACATTTTATCACCTACTTTTTCCTTCAAAAGTACAAGAGAATGTAAATGGAATATAAAGTTTTATCCTCAAGGTGATAAAGAAGCAAGCAAAAATTACGTTTCAATTTATCTTTACTCACTTAATGATTTTGATATTCAAGTACATTACACCTTCTCTATATCAGATTGTAAAACAAACAAGATTTTGGTGACTCGAAATGGTGGTGTATTTAGATTTCCACCTCATGGTAGTGATGGATATTCAAAGATGGTAAATTATGGTTTAGTAGCCAATGATATGAAAATTATGTGCAAGATAAATGTACAAGGTGATGAACCTAGCATTAAAGCTATAAATGACCAAATGAAATTGGAACTATTAGAGAGTCAAAATCATCTCGATAAGCTTGGAGAGCTATTATCCAGTGGTGCCTTCAGTGATGTAATAATAAGAGTGAATGAAAAGGAGTTTAAAGCTCACAAGAATATACTAGCATCTCAGAGTTCTGTTTTTAAAGCAATGTTTAGCAACGATGTAAAAGAAAATTTGGAAAATATAATAGAAATTATAGATATTGATGCTGGCGTAATGGCAGAAGTGTTATACTTTATGTATACAGGGAAAGTTAAGCAGATGAGCAACTTGACAATGAAAATATTTGTTGCAGCTGATAAATATATGATAGATGGTTTAAAAACTATTTGTGTTCGGCAAATGTCAGAAAATATTACTGTACAGAATGTAATAGAACTTTTCAACTTTGCTTATATTTATAATTATGATGGGTTGTATAATGACTGTATCAAATTTATTGCTGAACATAAATTTGATTTATTAAAAAATTGATTCACTTATGAATCAAACAAGATTTCCAAATAAACAATAAAAACTTGAAGATTTATAAAATAAATTTAATATATTCTGTATTTTTGCTTTAGCGTAAGTTTTATAACAAATTGTAAAAGATGTTTAAATATAAATAAATTGTAAGAAAAAGATAATGAAATTTCCATAAGAGTAATTATTGCTCCTTGCTGTATTACTGTATATTTATAATGCTTCTTTACAAGAAGTTTTAATATACTTTTAAGTGCTGCATATATTTCATAAAATTTGATAGTTTTTTTTGAAATATAAAACCTCAATATTTTATCAGGTATTAAAAATATAATTATAGTATTTGTACTTTCGATTGAACTTATCAAGATTAACAATTTTGTAAGTAAATTTCTCATCACACTCAACTAAAACTCTTCTTCAAACTCCCAAAAAGCGCTCAAACACCGAATTAATTATCGTCGGCCAACAAAAATCCATCCCAGGCGCTAATACAGCCGGTTTGTCAAACAACAACAGCGCATCTTGAGCAAAAAATGCTGCTCTCTCTCTCTCTCTCTCTCTCGAGTACACAAAGCAGACAAGAGCAGCGACGTATCCGCTTGCGCGAAATCGGGTCTATGCAAATAGGCGCGCGGCCAAAATAGTCAATCAGATAGCTGACTCCCTATTTGCATACTCCTCTCTCTCTCTCTCTCTCCCTCTGGATGGTTAATAAGTACACAGCTGTGTGCGCGCCTGCAAAAAGCCAGAGCCGTTCCTAACGAGAAGGTGTTTACACTCGGAGAGGTGAATAATTGGACAGGACTCCTCGCAGGTGCTGAAGAATGCGGAGGGAGTTTTGTAATCGAGTATTGGCTTCTCTTTGCATTTTTTTCTTTTTTTTTTGGCTGTGCGTATTATTTGCAGCTGATTCTCTTGAATGGGCACAAGGTGCTTTATAATGCTTTCTCGTTTTTAAGTGGAGGAATAATTGATTCGGTTATTCGTTTTATTTGAGTTTATAATTGTTGGCTAGAAAATATTTTCGAAAAAGAATTCAAGACTTTTCAAGTAACCAAATAGCCTGTATTACGTACGCAAATTCATTGAGTGTACAATATGGAACTCGAAACTATGAAATTTAAGTTTCATTTAATCCCAGACGGCAAAACTATAAATGAATTCTTTTGAAGCAGAATTGACTTAAAAAGAATTCATTTGGGATAGTTTTGCCGTCTGGGAATATTTACTTAAATTTTTTAGTCTGCAAACAAAAGTAAAAGTTTTATTTATACTTGCAGAAAAATTTATTAATATTTTGAAACGCTTTTCCAATCGATGGTTAAATGCACCCTATTATCTTTAAAACTATTTGACCTTTAATTTAAAAGCTGAACACGAGTTTCTCCACTTTGTATATGGTATCAGTGAAATTGTGTTCTGAGTACTACCGCTTTCATTACGCAGGTTGATTGCCCGTCCAGTTTCATTTACTGTCCCGCATAAACAACGGACCTAAGGACCTAAGTGGCATCCAGGCCAGCAGTCCAATGCCTTTACCCCTGAACGCGCTCGGCACCTTCTTCCTTCAATTCATTCATAGCCGAGCCCTTTTCAGTCGGATACTTTCATTCATTGGAGTACCCTTTCCCGCTGACACGGGACCAAGTACCAGACCTGTCGATTCTGGCAATGCAAGCGCTTTTGCCAGTTCGCCCTTTGGCACTGCAAACGCTCGTCAAGGTAAAAATGCAAGGAAGAGGATTGCTAAATTCTCTATTGGCTCAATTAAACTAGGAATTATGATATTATTTCATAAAACATCGTGTAACAATTAAAACACTATCGTCGATTCTTTAAAATATTATAAATTTAATGAGGGGTGATGACAATATATAAATGAACTTTACACTTTTTAATCAAACATAAATTTTATTTACTTGCAGAACAAATTATTTATTCTCACAAACACTATTCCACTCGATAATTATTCATTGATTTATTTTTAAAAAGTGTAAAATATAAAATAGTTAAATAAAATAAAATGTTAGAAAACATCGTTGATTAATTGTATCTCTTTGTTTTGTATTTAATTCTTTTTTCAATAGTTTTAAATATTTCATAGTGGTCTGCCTGCTTTTTTGTTAACAATACTAATAGTTCAACCAGTGCTGTAAAACCTGCCAAAATCCACCCTCCAAATAAAATCATAAAACCAACGTAAAGTACATCGATACTTATGTCAACTTCTTCTTTCAGAATCTGCTTAGTAGCCAATAACTGACGGATCCATGTTTCTTGGTCATTAAACATTTTAACAATACCTCCTTCACTCATTTTCATCAAAATTGTGCTGAATCTACTAAGAAAAGGCGAATCTTCTGCTGTGATATAAACAAAACTTCTCTCTAATAAACTGAACCCCGGCAAATAAAATCGTGAACTTTTTTGTAAATGAAACCTTAAAGTTGGATTTAAAGCCACACAAGCAACGTAGTCACCGTTTAAAAGACGATCGATGCATTTAGAAGGGGTAAGAATTGTATGATATCGTTTAAAAATGTCCGGATCCCATATAAATGCTTTATGCCTAGCCAGTCCAAAAATCTCGTAATTAGAATCAACTAATTCTTTGGCTGACGTTATTTCTGGGGTCAAATCAGGGACAGTACTCATTGCACTCAGCCGACTTTGCATAAGAGAACTTGTTATCAAAGTAGAAAAAGAAATTGTGATGAAGAATAATTGTTCACCTGCATTTCGAGGTAGTTTGAGCGTACCACTGCTTCTAAATATTCGCAAGAAATCTAATAGTGCAGCACATATTGATTGCTTAAATATAAGTTTCAATATGAAAATAGAAAGAAAGCAAAGAAAGGTAAAGAATGACCAAACTTTCAAATTGAATATGAGTGAAAATTTAGAAAATCGTTTAATTGGGTATTTTACCAATAAAATTTTTATAGTTTGACTTTGATGAGGATAAGTTTCACGTTTCCAGAATTCATCCATAAAGTATGGAATCAGATTAACATCCACTTTGTTTTTTAATACGTCGTTCACTAATCCAGTCGGTTCAGTACCATTTTTGAAATATGATCCGTAGTCATATGATAATTTTAGTGTCATCGTTAGGTTTACATATTCGAATACTTTACAAATAATTTTTAAATCAGATGATAAAACTCTATCGTAACCAGTTTTAAAAGCATTATAGCGGAAATTAATGTTATCTGGACGCATCACCGCTTTTATGTTATAACCATGTAAATATTTAGTTTTTTCGAAATATAAAATGTTGCAAAGTGGAATATCTATTTTGTTTGGAGAAAATTAGTTACGTTATTTCTTAGTTCACTGATCATTAAAATATGTTATTATGTGCACACTATATACTTACAAGTATAAGGCATTCTCAAATGATGTGTAAAAAGTGTCCAACGTTCATCTGACAATAATTCGTCAGAACTATTAATCGGACCCATCCGATTCCAAAATGACGGAGCTAAATTGGAGAAAGGGTTAAAAGTGTATAACAATAATCGATTATATAAATCAGCGCATAAATATATTGCAGATGTAATATTATAAGCCCAAGATAATTTTAAAAATATTTTAGCCATTTCGCAACCATTTCTTGAATTGGTATTGATTATTAAAAAAGTTGCTTCATGATTCCACCAAATAGAATTTTTCAAGTTCTTCAACAGGTTTAAAAAATCCATTCTAGTAGAAACCGAAATTAAAACATCAGTTGCGGGGAAATTATTTCTTGCAACAATCGTTTCATTAGGTTTATCTTCTACACCGTAACGGCTGTGGTTTTTGAGAATGTAATTCTGGTCACTTCCAAATAACGTAATGGGGATTAAAGTGTTAAAAGAAGAATGTAAAATAAGTGAATCGTAATTTTCTTGACCATTAAAAAATATAGTGACTTCTTTGTTGAAGCAATAATGCATTATTTTTTTCTGGAAGCAGATTTATATTTTCTTATTAAAAGTGAATTAAAAGAAATTAACCTTTAGACAGCCAGAAAGCCAATATAACCGCGGCTCAGAAGGAAAATAATATTTTTCCGTAGAAATCCTATATATGTATACTAAAGTATAGTAAAGTTTACTTGTATAGATTTAAACCACTACATATTTATTAATTTGGGAGTCACTTGGAGGTCAACCAAACGGCACGTCGTTAGCTCTGGGTAACGCTAAAGGACAGTTGAAAATCAAAATGTTATAAGGGTTTTTCTTGAAAAAAGGCAATGAAAGTAGCAATTTTCAAAATTTGACACTATCATTGTGTTTGACATCCTTCAAAATCCCTGTATAACAAATATTTTAAAATTGGATTATCTGAAATTTTTTCATTACCTTAGCCTGTTAGAAAACCGACATATCAGCTCAACGCATGATTATAATTTTGTGTGTAATCGATACATTATACAAGACATAAGTTTTAGCACTTCTAAAGGACATTTTAAAACCTCAAATACTAGCAGTCTAAAGATTAATAAAACACATAACATTAAATACTGATTATGAAACTAACTGATATATCTGACACTTTATTTCTTATTGGCTGAATAAAATTCTTTCTGCTAAAGCTCCACTTTCTATATCCCATAAATTATTATCATTAACATGTAAATTAATGTAAATTTAAAATTTTTCATCATATTTATTAATTTATTTCATCAATTTTACAAGATCATAAGTGAATGTTTGTTACTTACAAACAAAAAATGTATCAACTGAAAACTTCCAAGTAAAACTGAAGTATTCATAGAAAGTACATTTTAAGAAATCAATAACAAATGTATTTAAAAAAATAATAATAACTACAAGTCAAAATTATCTTCTGCCAGTATTCTAAAAATGAAAAACTCAATTTTAGTTAAAGTAGTTTACTATTTCCGATCCTTCGCAAATATTCCAAAAGTATTCCAAAATGTCTAATGTCTAATGCTGGAGGTTATTCATTTTAAAAATATACTCGAATTTCCAGTATTATTTCCACTACAAAACGTTGGAGCCAATGCACATTTTTGATGCACCCAACTAGTCTCAAATTAAAGCTCTTGCTACGTATAATAAAATAGAAGCGAACGCTTATCGTTTAGCGTTCATTGAAGAACAAATTTTTAATAGAAGTTAGACTTCTTTATGTAAAACGGAAAATTAAGAAGAGTTGAAGTTTACAAGTGAGACAGTATGGATTTGCCATTATACAGCCGCATGTAAAATGCAGTGGGGCTCGTCTTACCGTATCTGACATTTATCTACTGCTCATTTATTTTGAATTTTAGTCAGTATACTTTTCACATTTCCAAAAATATTCTAACCTCAAATTTACTTTAAGTGAATTCAACACTTTAAGTGAAGCATAATATTTATTATTATTAATACCTTTTAATATAAATAAAGTAAAACATAATATTTTCATGTGATTTATAGTAGTTAAATTCTTAATTTGTCTTACATTAACTAGTTAAGTTTTGAATATAATTTAAAAATGACTATAAATTATATGCAATATTTAAAATTTTATTTCTCTACACATTATTATTTCTATTACATTTCAGAACACTAAAAATATGTACTGTTTCCAGACTAAACCGTGTATTATTATTAGCCCTGTAGACACTACTACACAATAAAAATTGAAATAAAAAAACTTCAGTCATAGCTCAAAGGAAGCGTGTGGATATTTTTCGCCTAAAAATGACCCTGCCAAAATTAAAATCTTGTCGAGCTGTTCATCGCGACGCTGCGTAATAGCCGCGTGCACCTCGTCTCCTTCTCGAACCAAGCTCCAAAATCCACCCAAAGTTTTCATTCACACGCTCGGGGAATTCGTAGCAAAGCCATTTCCCGCGATAAGCCTTCACCCAATACAAGCAGGCCGAAATCTCTCCCCGCAGCGCGGAATAATCCATCGCAAATATTTCATAAATCAGCGCATTACGTGGCAACGAACGCGAGAACAATGTTCGCTCTCGGCGACTCAGTCAGGAAAGTTTCGGGGAATTCGATTCCATTACCGCGACGCGTCTTCTCGCGAACGCGAAACAATGCATCTCTCGTGACACACGCCTACACACACATACACACCCATAATGCACGCGCACACGCTTGGAAAAGATGAGCGCACGAAATCCCGATCGACTTGGCCGATAGCGTCAATCGAGGAAATGCAGCCTGCTGCATGTACCTCCCATTAGGCGCGTAATTGAATGGATTATTGTTCGCGCGCAAAGTGGTTACATGCCGGGGATCCGCGAACGATACAGAAAATTGAAATTCGATCGGCTATCGAAGATCTCGCTCTCTCTCTCTCTCTCTCTCTCTCCGTTTGTGCCCCGATGACGTTTTGCTCGACCGCTGCTGATGCTAGACTTTCGGTAATGTTCGCGCGTTAATCTGCGCTGGAATCTTACTGCTCGAATGTTTAAGATAGATATGCAAATTTTTAACTTTTTTCGGTGTTCGAATAAATTTCGAGAAGTTATTTCGGGCTTTGTTGCGCGGAGGCAATAGATGCATGTTTATAATTTTAAACGTGAATAATGAGATTATAAACATTGAGCGATTGCTGGACTACACCGAAAATAAATCGTATATTTTTACTGGAATAAACTGGATTTCTAATTAAATTTACGATCTATTCCAATCTATTTTAAGGAAATGAAATTACATTTTCCATTTTGCAAGCGGAAAAGGAATATCGAAAGTTTAAAATAATTATTTGTCTGTCATGCGAAGTAAATTTCTTCCGCTGCCAAATAAAGCTCACATTTGTCGGCTCTAATTAAAAGCCGATCGTCGCTGCTTCATTACGCCCATCGATTACATCCGCGCGTCAAAAATTTTCAGCTCCCCAGTCCGAGCTCGAAGCTCCGATTATTTACACGACTTGTCGATTATGATGTTTAATCTTCTGCATCGATAATTCGCTTTCGAGAGATTCGAGCCATTCTAATCGGCGATGCGTCTGTTCTGCCTCGGCGTGATTGCCGATCGTTTGTTAAAACGCCGACCGAGGAATTTCGATGCGATTTGTAATGAATTAACTCGATTTCGTTGCATAAGGAGTTTGTTAAGAAGCGTTAGGTATCGGATTTTATTGTTCGGATCGATTTTGTTTGAAGTCGAGTTATTTAGGGGGATGTATCGAAACTTTATTGATCGGTAATAATATTTCTTTTTATGAAAGGAGGCTTATTAACATACTTAAGAAATTGTTCAATAAATTTTTATGACGAGCTTGATTATTTTAATGATATATAAAAAAAAAATTGTTAAAATGCTAATTTCATAATTGAAGATTAACGATTCAGTAAGATAAAACTTCAAAAACTTCAATATCGCATTTGCGATTATTATCAACGCATTTATAAATGGCTGTTGCGAAATCCTTCCAGACTAAATGTTACTTAGCATTCATAATAATTTTATCGTGAATTATTTATCATTATTCATTTTTATTTTTATTATTCCTTCTGAAATTTTTATAACCAATGATAAACCAATTTTAGTTTCGCGCAGCTCTCTTATTTTTCGCATCGCGCAAGAAGCAACTCAAAATTATACGAATTACTACGCTTCCGCATACTTTAAAGCTCTTTCGATCCCGCTTGCTCCCCTAACTCGAGCTTTAAAAAAAAATTCGTAAAATTCAGCGAGTACGCGGCGGCCGGTATCTCCCCTCGCGCTCATAATTTCGCTCATCAGAAACAAGAAGATCGTGGAAAAAGAAGTAAAAGAACAAGTCGGGGGGAGGCGAGGGAAAACTCGGGGCGCGAGCAGGAACTTTTCGAATAAGGAATCTGCAGCGCGGCCCGTTTCATTATTCATCCGATTAAAAGAACGTCGGGCGAAAGGACGTGACTCCGTCGCGCCTCTCCGGTAACGCGAAAGGAGCGAAAAATCGATATCGGCCCGAAAAATAAAACCGGAGACAATCCCCCATCCCCTCCCCTTGCAAGTTCCGTCGCGGAAAAAGTAAGTCGGCCGAGAAGTTGAAAAGTAGGGAGTTCTTTGCAAATGGGCCGGAGGATGACGCGCAATACTTGTACAAGTAAGTGCATAGCGGATAGGTGTTTAGGGATGAATTCGAGATCCGATATCGATAGTTTACAAAGTTAAAATGGCTTCGCGAGAGAGCGGCGTTTCAAGCGACTTTTCCAAGTCGGCCGATGTTAACTTTCTGTACACTGCTGAAAACTGTTTTAGGTTGTTTTTTTTAGATGAGGTGCTAAGGTGTTTGAAGGTAAATTACTGACTGGAGCGTTGAATGCTGCATTTCTTTAAGTATTTTTTAACGAAACTTGAAACGAACCGTAGAAAATTATTCAATTTTTTAAATTAAAATTATTATTTATTTTTTAAAATTATTTAATTTTTTAAATTTTCTATTAATTTAACAACATTCTGCTCTGTCAAATAATCGTAATATGTGATAAGTAAAAAATAATAACTGGCGCGACAATAACCTCACTCTCTTGTAACAGAGTAACCAGCAATCCTTCTCGAGCCGATCGGTAAGTCTCTCCTTGAACGAGAATCCGATGTAACAAGTGTCTCTCTCTCTCCCCCCATCTCCCCTCCTATTTAGTCATAATGGTCGCGTGCGTCCGAGATTTGCTTCTGCTCGGCACGTGAACCTTTTGAGAAACTTCTCGATCCGCACAACACAGCCGAGGGAGAAAGAAAATAAGTTTGTGTTTGTATACTAGCCACTGTCTGTGATTGGCTACCAAGTGAACTTTATAATTAGCCCAATTAAACTTTCGAGATGGCGCTTCGTGCAATCGCCGAGTCGCACGATTTACCCGCAATTAGTCTCGCAGTTAGAGTTGGGAATTTTTTTTTTTTTTTTTTCTCTTATTTACTCCGCCGGATTGTTCGTGATGCTGCGCTTGATTTTTATTGCCTCTCGATTTTCTCGCGGACTGTGCAGTTCTGCGGTTACGGAAAACTGGCGTTTCCATATACTTTCATTTATGCTGATTAAATGATTGGATGCTTTTTGTTGATTAAAAACTTAGTGGATTTAATTGATAAATTACTTAATTTGTCCACTGCAGTTACTAAACAGCGAAGGAAATTTGTGAGCAAGCTCAATTTTTACGTCAACCAACTAACTCTCGTTCGAAGAAGTAATTCAATAATTCTACTATTAACCAATTTATGTAATTACAACATTTTTTCAGTAGATTTATGTTAGAAAAAAACTGATAATTGAATAGAATTCACATGAAAAAATTTCTTCAGAAATCTCTCGACTGCCTACATCAACAGTAATTATTATATTAAAAATTGGCCTGAATTTCAATAAGTGAATCCAAAAGTCTAATGCAACATTATTATAACTCAGAGAATATAAAAATATTTACAGTCTAATTTATACATGTATTAAAAATAATCGAAAACCCGTAGCTCCTTAAGCAAAAATCGATAAATCCGTATCCAACAGACCGCTTTTCAACGGTGTAAAACAAATTACCACATAAAATCGTTATAAACTCGGTGTTAATTACCGCATGTTTCAGCAATTATTACACATATAATTCACAGAAAACCGTAAACCGCCTCCGACGCCCCGAAAACCGCAAGTTTAATGAATTCCTACGCTCCGCAGCCGCGCTAATTAAACCCGTCTACGATTAACACATTTTCCTCCCTAGCAAATTCAATCTGCCAAGTTTTATCCTAAAACGCGCGCGACAATGGCCGCGCTCCGCGGTGCATTTCCAGTAAAATTAAGCGCAAAGTGGCGGAGCCGGTCCCTTCGCGAAAATGACGTTACTACAATGCGGAATCGGAACGCTGCGGGACAGGAGACGCTCTTAGTTATACTATTAGATGTACGCAAGAATCGGCGCTCTATGACTAATTTCTCGGGAGAGGGACGGGGATTCATTTGTAGAACGTCACTCGGGCTGAAACGTCGCGCCTTATTATTTTCGGAACGTAAATTACTCGGAGTTCGTCGCAATTTCCATTAGTTGTCTGTTTTTTCTTTATTTTTTTGCTGATTTTAATTCGACTCAGGTGCGATGTTGCCAGACTGATTGCACGTTACAATATAATTTATAAATTCGTAAATCATAAGCGGTTGAGACGCAGAAAACCTAAAACTGGATTTTGCGAAATATTCTCGTTGCTAAATTAAATTAGGAATTATGATTATATTTATTAAAATTGTAACCATATGGCGTGACAATAAAATTATTATCGTTGATTCTTAAGAATATTGTAAATTTAATGAGGGGTAATAAAAAATATAAATGAAAGACACAATTTTTAGTCAAAATAAGTTTTATTTACTTGCAGAAACAATTATTTATTTTTACAAACACTTTTCTACTCGATGATTATTCATTGATTTATTTCTAAAAAGTGTAAATTTAAAATAGTTAAATAAAATCAAATATTATAAAAAGTCATTGATTAATTGTATCTCTTAATATTTCATCGTGATCTGGATCTTCCCGTCTTTTTTTAAACACTACAAATAGTTCAACCAGTGCTGTAAAACCTGCCAAAATCCACCCTCCAAACAAAGTAACAAGACCAACGTAAAGTATATCAATACTTATGTCAACCTTTTCTTTCGGTGCCTGCTTAGTAGCCACTAATAGACGGATCCACATGTCCCGTTTATTAAACATTTTAACAATACCTCCTTCGCCCATTTCCATCAAAATTGTGCTGAATTTATTAAGAAGAGGCGAATCTTCTGCTGTTATATAAACAAAACTTCTCTCTAATAAATTGAACGCCGACAAATAAAATCGCGAACTTTTTTGTAAATGAAATTTTAAAGTTGGTTTCAAAGCCACACAACCAACATAGTCCCCTTTTAAAAGACGCTCGACGCATTTAGAAGGGAAAGAAACAGTATTATATCGTTCAGAAATGTTCTGATCCCATATAAATGCTTTATGCCTTTCCAGTCCAAAAATCTCGTAATTAGAATCAACTAATTCTTTGGCCGACGTTATTTCTGGAGTCAAATCAGGGACAGTACTCATAGCACTTAGCCGACTATGTATAAGAGAACTTGTTATCAAAGTAGAAAAAGGAATTATAATGAAAAGTAATTTTTCACCTGAATTTCGACCTAATCTGAGTGAACCAACTGCGCTTGAGAGTGTAAAAATCCGCAAGAAGTCTAAAGTAGCAACACATATTGATTGCTTAAATATAAGTTTTAATATGACAATAGATATAAAGCAAGTAACTGTCAAAAATAACCAAACTTTCAAATTGAATATGAGTGAAAATTTAGAAAAACGTTTAATTGGATATTTTGCCATTAAAATTTTCATAGTTTGACTTTGATGAGGATAAGTTTCACGTTTCCAGAATTCATCCATAAAGTATGGATTCAGATTAATGTCGACTTTGTTTTTTAATACGTCTTTCACCAATCCAGTCGGTTCAGTGCCATTTTTGGAATATGATCCGTAGTCCTGTGATAATTTTAGGGTCATCGTTAGCTTTACGTATTCGAACACATTACAAATAATTTTTAAATCAGTTGATAAAAATCTATCGTAACCAGTTTTAGATGCATTATAACGGAAATTAGTATTATCTGGGCGCATCACCGCTTTTATGTTATAACCATGTAAATCTTTAGTTTTATCGAAATATAAAATGTTACAAAGTTGAATATCTAGTTTTATTGAATAAAATAAGTTAAATTATTTTTTATTACACTGACCATTAAAATATGTTTTTATGTACGCACTATGTACTTACGAGTATAAGGCATTCTTAGATGATGTGCAAAAAGTGTCCAACGTTCATCTGACGATAATTCGTCAGAACTATTAATCGAACCCATCCGTTTCCAAAATGACGGAGCTAAACTGGAAAAAGGATTAAAAGTGTATAACAATAATCGATTATATAAATCAGTGCATAAATAAATTGCAGATGTAATATTGTAAGCCCAAGATAATTTTAAAAATATCTTAGCCATTTCGCAACCATTTCTTGAATTGGTATTTATTATTAAAAAAGTTGCTTCATGATTCCACCAAATAGAATTTTTCAAGTTCTCCAACAGATTTAAAAAATCCATTCTAGTAGAAACAGAAATTAAAACATCAGTTGCGGGGAAATTATTTCTTGCAACAATCGTTTCATTAAGTTTATCTTTTTCTCCGTAACGGCTGTGTTTTTTGAGAATATAATGCTGGTCACTTGCAAGTAAGGTAATGGGGATTAAAGAGTTAAAAGAAGAATGTAAAATAAAGGAATCATAATTTTTTTGATGATTAAAAAATATAGTGACTTCTTTGTTAAAGCAATGATGAATTATTTTTTCCTGAAAGCAGATATAAATTTTCTTTTTAACAATTACTAAAATACAAAAGGTAATACTGATTATATAAAACTCACTGATATCTCTGATACTTTATTTCTTATTGGATAAATGAAATTCTTTGTACTATTTATTCTATAAATTATTATTAAAATGTAAATTAATGTAAACTTAAAGTTTTCCATAACTGACAACGTTTTAACTTTCCTAATACTTTATGTATCAAGTTTACAAGATTGTAAGTGAATGTTTCTTTGCAACAACCAAGTGATAACTTTCAAGTAGAACTTAAGTGTCGTTAAACACAACATTTAAAAAGATCAATATTACTGTAATTATTATCGATTAGTAAATTAGCCCATAACCCAACGTATAAATAAAATATTACTCAACCAATTTTGGAAATGCAAAGCGAAAGAGAGCAGTAAAAAAGCACACTTGGAAAGCGACGACAAAAAACCTATTCCTGCTTTAGAAAGTCTGTAACGACGAGCGAGCAACATTAACGCATAATAAAATAGAAGCGAACGCTTACGCTGCAGACAATATATTTTATGTAAGACAGGTATTAAGGTCAATTCCTCGGTATGAAAAAATAGCCGATGCATTGGAGAGCCAATGTAAAAGCACGTCTGCGCAGACGTAGACGCGGAAGATCGTCCCGTTTTGAAAGCGCGAATTGTCGGAATGTTTTTAGTTTCCTTATAGGATAAGCCGTCGGGCCATTAATCGTTTGTTATTGATGCGCTAATAATCTTAAGATGAATGTCGCTCATTTTGCATTGTTTACGAGCGATAGATTTCGAGATTTTTATTGGCACTTTACGTAACGGGGAGAATTTCAAAAAGTAATTAGTTGAAAATAAATCTAATGCAGACGAAAAAATGGTATTATGCAATTACGTCGTATTCGTAGCTTTGGGGTAATAAAAATAAGAAATTAGTTAGGAAGGTATCATATATATTTTGTATACGATTGCGCGAAAGAGAGCTTTAACCTTCGTTGATTTAAAATAGAATCGATCCATTAGCATTTGAATTGTTTTTCTCTAAAATAACGAAAAATCTGAATATTCTCAAGTTTTAAAAAAAGTGCGCAGTCACTCCCCTCAAAGAAAGCATATTCAAAACATTTCAAAGCTACACGTATATAAAAAAAACTTCCACAATGCAGCTCACGAGTCGTATGGAAAATAGTACACCCGAAACTAAACAGGCCTTTTAAAACGCAGATTCCAAGCATATCCACATACCGGAGAGCCGCGCAGCGCGAACGAGGAAAGCATTGCGCATATATAGTATATATATATGAAGTGCGAATCCCCGCAAAAAAAGCGGAACAAAGAAAGCCCATCTCGCGTGGCATTGTCCTCCGAAAACAAAAGCTCCGCGCGTATAAGCACCGACGGTGAAAGCCGCCCCCGAAAGATGCCTCGTTCATAAACTCGCTCATTATGCGGAATTAGCAAGATGGATGGTGGCTCGCGAGTGGATTAGAGCGCCGTCCGCGCTCGCCGATTTTCTCGATTTGCCGCGGGAAATTAATGACTGCTGGATTCGCGACGCGCGGCCGCGGAGGGGTTTTCGAGCTTTGCCGGCGAGCCGAGCCCGATGCTCGGTGGCTCGGAGGATTATGGCGGTGCGTGTTGCTCTGCTAAATGTACTGTTTTCGAGTTAATTAATTAATGTATGGAGGCATACGTTACGTAGCTGACGCGTAAGAAAATTGTCGATTGAACTTTTTTTATTTTTAGCTTTTGCGAATTATTGTTTTTATAACGTTTTTTGAGAAAATTATCTTTGAAAATTCAAATATTAAATGCAATAAAGTAAATCGGCAAAAGTTTCTTATCGTCGATTCTTCATTTAAATTAATTAGGTACGAGAAAATCACAATTCTCTACGCCCAGCGCCCAAAGACTCAAGCGCGCACAACTTTTCAGCAAAATATCGAGCCGTCATCAAATGAGCAGGCTGAAAGTGCCGAAAAGCCGCTCGTAATCGGGCGCGTTACGCCGCGCATCGTTCGACGTGCGCCGTAGCTAATCGCGTAATCTCCCCTCCCGATAAAGGGACAATCGTGTAATTGACCCGCGCGCGTAATGTATGTAAATGGCCCCAGACGTAATACCGGTAGGAAGGCGCAAAGTGGATTTCCACATTGATCATTAGATGTGGCAGAGAGGCTATTCTTCCGAGATCGGGCCTAATTTTTGTCGGTTACGTGCCACGCACGACGGCCGAAGGTTACAAAGGATGTTATTGTGTTCGCAGACGCACTCGACGGAATAATATTTAGAAAGCCCGTTGAATGGCTTCAATTGCGGGTCGGGGAAAGGGCCGGTGGACGGATAAACGGGCGTAACGAGCTAATTGAGAATGAAGAAATGGGAATTGATTGGCAATTTTATTAATTGCTAAGCAATTATTGGTTGTCGAGTGTAATCGCTCGTTACGGCGTGAAATAAAGATTGTTTTGTAAAGTACGCGTTTAATCCATTCAAATTTACCATAACTACTCTGATATAGGAAATTAAATAATTTTAACCAGCTAATTTGTTTTGCATTTAAAAATTAAGAAAGACTCACCTTCAATTCGATACTAACCTTTATACTAGATAGAATTATGAAAAAATTGATCAAGACTTCTTCTAGAAGAACAATATTTTCTTTGAAGATTAAAAACAGTATAGTAAGTTGCAAGAAAACCACGACAATTAAAATTATAACATTCTTATTTATCTCATTAATTGCGTTGTAATAACATTTACGTAAACTTACATAACAATAGACACTTTCCAAGATCGAAAGATTCGTACCTTAGACACATAATTTAATTATCCCTGAAAAAAGATTGTCTCGTGTGACCCTCATTTCCACAAATAACCTTATATAATCAGCCTCCTTTTTTACGCTCAATACCGATATCCGCAAGGCACGAAGACAAGCCTGACAATGCCTAATCGACGGTTTAACTTATCAAATAGAAAGCATCGAAAATTTTCAAGCATAATACGCGCAAGTGCTAAAAGGTTGCCTCTAATTGCTCATAATTGCGATGCCTTGTCTCCTCTCGGGTGAGTTCTATTCTAACGGATTCTCGGCGCTGTTTCTTTTTTTTTTACAATGTACATTGGGCACTTGTTCTTTCTAAAGTTGTTTAAAAAGCGACAATGAAAATATAACTTTCCTTATTTACAAACACAATTAAATTAGATCATTTAATTGTGCGCGTAATAAATTGCAATTTAATAAGCACTGCCGTTCATTATCGATGCCCTCGTTTACTTTTCTGATTCGAAAGAAGTGTTTTGTAGACACATTTACATAAGAAATTTATGCAAGAGCGTATAACGTTCAAGCAATCGCGTTTATTTTTGGCACATTTAAGATAGAAAAGTATTTAGGTCGCCAGCCTTCATTAATCACCATTTACGTCCATAATGGTACATCATTAATTTACAAACATATACGAGTACGCGATTGGCCTTTCTATTTGCAGAACTTTTGGAGCATCGAATTCGCCGAATTGTGCAACGGAGGAGAAGGAGTCAACGCACTTCAGAAACTATGTAGTTTTCGTCACGTCGTCTCGAGCGAAGGCGAAGTGGAGTCTGGCGCGCGCCAAGGATGCCGAAATACTTTTCTTCGAGAATCGAGAGAGAAAATGATGCGGCTCGAAAAACCGCACCGCGTATCTCGACCTCAGCCATCCCGCTCGTCTTTTAGAGAGAAATATAGAACGATTCGTCGCGTTTCATCCGTCTTGCGCCACTTTTCGAATTACGCGCGCAAAAAATCTTCTATATACTTCTTTTTTTTTGCAATGACGTTTCAGATTCGGACGCTCGCTCGTTTCAGGTCCTAAGTCATAAGATTCCGATAAGATCTCTCCTCGCCCCCGCAAATCGGTGTCTGCACCCGGAAAAAACTCGAAAACGAAACGAGCACCAACACGCGCGACATCGTCGGGGACGAGACGCGCCAAGCGATCGTCCCGGGCCATTACCCGCGATTGTTTCCCGCTAGAAAATCGCGAATCTCGGAGAATTCCCGGTTCTCGCTCGCCGGAACAATGAAGCAAAATTCCTCCCGCCGCCGCCGCCGCCGCCGCCGCCGCCGCTCGATCCGATTATCGGGCATGACAAAAAAGACACACGGCGGAGAGCGGAGAGCCGAGAGCGCATAATCGATGGCTCGCTCGCTCGGCGTCGGCGGAGGAGAAAGCAGCGCGCGCATCTTCCGCGCGCTGGTTCATTGTGAGCGCGCCGCCGCCGCCGCCGCGAGGGGGATATCTTATTAATTTTCAATGAGTTCTAGTCGCGGACTCGAGGAGGAGGAGGAGGAGGAGGAAGAAGAAGAAAAAAAAAAGGACACGCCGCCGCCTTGATTTGTCGTCCCTTTTTTGCCGGGAGAGGGGAGGGGAGGCGAAGAAAGTGCGCGATGTGAAATCGAATCTTCGTTTATCAGATTGGACAATGGGATGGCGTGAGAGAGCAGAGGGACTTTTTTTTCGGACGACACTTGATTGGTATTATGTGGATTTTAATAAATTGTTTTTGTGAAAGCTGCGACTTTTTCGGGACGGGGATAATGGAGAGCGGTAATTGACTCGGTAATTGCTTTTGCATAATTAGGAACTTTTCTTTTGTTTATGATAGTCTTTCGTTTCTTTTACGGTGGAAGCGGCTTTGATCGCTTGAGTATATTAGGAATTGATGGATGAAGAGTTCAATTAATTGAATTTATCGAATTCGTTTACCTTTGACGTTTCAATCTCGAAAATTATTGCGGTTATTTACACAAAGTTCGAAACTTCGTTCATTTTCCAAGTTGAATTCTCTTGAATTATACGCACTCATTGAAATTATGACGAAATTAATGAGGCTCAATTAGTTGCTTCCTACGTTTGACAAATGTCAAAGAATATCGAGAGCCGATGTGGATGAAAAATTAATTTGTCATTGCGGGGATGAATTTCTAAAGGTGCATTATTTACTCTTTTATATCGCGAAACAATGGAACACAATTATTCATTCAAAGTATCTGTTATTGATGTTAATTTAGCCTCATTATATACCTTCTTGTAGCAAAAGTGCACACTTATTGTTTACCAAGGATGCACTGAACGTAGGTTGAAATTGAAATGACTTTCAGTTTATGCGTCTAATCGTAGATAATGCATGTTTTGTGCTTTGAAATTACATTGGTTTTGGGCGAGGATTAAACTGCTTTACGAAAGGATTTTATAAACATGTTGTAAATTTTAATATTTTTCAACGAATTTTATTACGTAATGCACTCATGATATCCGTACAACTGGGAATAAAGTTAGATTTAATACAATGTAATTACAATATACTAACATAAATTACTAAAAATAAAAATTTAGAATCCATAATTAACTAATATTTTATTTTTAAAAGAGTAATGAAGACATTAAATTTAACACGACGATATACTAATTGCCATATTTTTGTACCCTCGAAGCAGCTTTCATTGAAGTATAAAATTTTAATATTAATTAAAACGTTAGCAACAAGTGTGAATAAAGATTAATGAAAGTCATTAGATTTTATTACTAACGCATAACACACAATACACTTTTACATTGCGCAACACGCATTATATAAAAAATGCGAAAAGTCCGCGATTCAAAATTTGAAAATCTAAAAAAACCGACGAAATCCTTTGACTGTTAAACGTGAAACTTTGAAATTCGAACATTTTACAGGTTACCGGAAGTCGAAAGCGAGATAAAACCGCGAAGCAAGCCGCGCTTCGTCAATTGAACGTCAAAGCGGTCGAGGTTGCGTTACCTATAGAAACAAGAACTGTTTACCAAGAAAAAGAAGGCCGTCACTTTCGGACACGCAGATATGAGAGCCACGCGTCGAACCTGCAAAATTCCTCTTACGTCCGACTGACAAAATCTCGGATTAGAAGCCAACCAAAAATCACGGAGAAAAACAACCCTCACCTTCCGGACACACCCACCTGCCATCCGATAAATTCCCCGTCGATCCCCGCGACAACGGCAACATGTGAGAGAAGCCGGCGAGAAGAGGAAGTGCAGAGAGGCTGAAAGTGACGACCCTCCCCGACTGTGAAACGATTCGAAAAACCGCTTTCGGTCGCGCGCGACGTGTCTGAGTACGGCTGATAGAAAAAGCTCCGGCGGCTCATCTGCGTGGAAAGTCCCGCTTTTTTTTTGACAATCAAGGTATTTAGCAGAGGGTCTCGGGCGCGAAAATGTTTGCTTATTTCAACACTCGGCTCCACTTTCTCGCGTTCGAGTGCTTTTACTTGGTCGAGTGCCGATTTTTCGTTCAGATCTTGAGCGGCATTAATTTGATCTCCATGGTGTTCTTGATTAATTTTTTGAAATTGCGCGCGATCGCGAATTAAGTTATCGAAAATTCTGCTTTGTCGACCGGTGCTTTAAACATTCTTTTATCGATTTCTTTCGGTCGAGAGCTTTATTTTTAGCGAAGCCATTGATATTCAAAGCACAGTTTAAAGTTAATTGCAATTGTTTCGAGCTGTCATTGAAAGAAAACGTAATCTTATCTAACCTAAATCGAACAAAAACTCTCTCGCTTCCGACCTCCAACTAAGCAATTGACAAACCCCCTCGTTTCAGCAAAGCTTTTAGCGGTAAACAAATTCGGTAACTAAAAAAAAAATGGCCTGCAAGAAGAAGAAATCGCGCTGCAGCAAGCCGCAGGTGAACGGCTTCATTCTGTTCTTCCTGAGAATGCTGAAAAAGAATCCCCGGGCCTGCGTGACGAGGGTCGCAAAACAAGCCGGCAAGTGCTGGCGGCAGATGACACAGAAGGAGCGCTGCAAGTACATCCTGGCTGCCAGGAGACGCCGCTGATTTCAATAAGATGTCCCTGGCAACTCGAACGACGACCTAATGGATTTTCTTAGGTAGTCATTTTCGTCACTTCCGCTCTTTTTTTTTTGCTTTATTAATCGGGCTGCTCTCGCCGTGAGAGCAACTCTTTTTGTCTGAGCAAATTTTTTACAATATTTCTAAATCGACGAGCACTTTAAATGTTAAAGCTTAACGAATGAAAATTCGAATTTAGACGTTTATATTTTATTTGCAGTCAATGTCTCGTCGTCTATGTCGGTGCCCAATGTCCTGAAGCAAGAACATTAAGAAAGTTTATAGATCACGTCGCCAGTCAATTGCTAACAGAAAAAACGTCAATCATGTACAACGTCTTTCGGAATAAATCTGCAACCATTTCGGATTTTTTGCACTTAATCTAAGATTGAGCGTACTTTTATTCCGTAAGAATTTTTTCCCTCTCCGTAAGTGACAATTTTTTTTAATTCTTAACTCTATGAATCCGGTATACAATGTATTAACCAGCGATAAAAGAAATATTCTTCAAAACAAAGCGAACTTCGCGCTGCATTTCGAAGAGCGACGATGGAGAAAGTGACGATGGGGATCTTACGTCAACAAATCCACACGTATCATCCTAGCGTCGATTCGTGGCCATTGTTTCGAGCGGGTGATAGTAATTTCTAGTTAAAAAGATGCCGGTGTAACTTCCATCCTTAAAAGGAAATGGATGCATCATTAAATTGACGCATCGGACAAAGCACATATTCAGAAAATAGTATCTTTGTTTATTCTTTTTGTTCTGTTGATTCTTTAGATACTGTTTAAGCACCTTGCACCCACCTAAGAAATTTTTTATTTCGATTTAGAGGTTCTTTCATTGTTTAAAAAGCAGATTATCACGACTATCGCTTATTCGAACATCCGTCCAACAATACCTTCCAAAATTGTGGCTTCTTACAGGGCTGCTTTTGTACAATAAATTAAAGCAGGAATTTTATCCTAAATATGTCTCTCGAACCTTCCTCGAACCCGATAAAAACGCTACCCAAACATAAAACACTGAAAAGTCAAGCAGCGACGAAACAAATCGGCATGACTTTGATCTCCTATCTGAAAAAAAAAAAAAAAACAAAGCCCGGTATTCGCGCTCTTAATCCGAACAATCTGCAGTATTTAGGCCAATGGTACACCTCCACATTCCGGCATTCCTCGACGGCTCCCCAGCATTTCGTCGCTTCCAGCCCGGCGATACACGAAAAATTCTTCCCAAGCCAGAGGAGGAGGAGGAGGAAGCAGATGCATCACGGCGAACGACACGTCGCCGCGGTTTCCCATCGTTTCGTTTCGTAAATTCCTGCTCGTGCATGAATTATAAAAGAAAAGAGAAGAGGAAAAAAAAAAGTCGGTTCGTCATTACAAGTCGCGAGGATCGATCGCCTCGTCAAACGATTGAAAGGATCTTCGAGTTCTCTCTCTCTCTCTCTCTCTCTCTCTCTCTCTCCGAGGCTTATAATCGATATTACTCGCTGATTACGGCGAAGGAGCTGAGACGCCATTGTCTTTCGGTTAAATTGTGTCCCTGGATAGAAAGAAAAAGTTCATCCCGCTCTCATCAATTTATATCATGCTGTCGTTTTCTTCTTTTTTTTTCTTTTGCGTCCTATACGCTGTACCCCATTTTCGAGCGATCGGCCTGCTAAATGACAATAATAGAAATTCCAGCTTCGAGCAGTTTCCAATTTACCGATGCCGGAAGATCCGTCAAGCCGCGATATTACTTATTAAATCACGGGATGTACAATGCACAGCTTCAAATTAATATCGCGATTTAAAGCAAAGCGGGTGTATATTCCGCGGGTAACCCGTTTCGCGATTAGCAAAGTTTCACGTAACAAAGTATTTCAATTATAATTAACTTTTGAAGTGGAATGTAACTCGAGGAACACTCGACCGCCGAGAGGGAAAAATCCAGGCGATGCAGCATCCTCGGTTGCAACAAGATACTGCGCACGATTGCACTCGATTGTAATTTCCTTTATTCCTGACCGGCGGAAATGCACTCAGGAGGAATTTCTGTTATTAAAGGAAGAATATCATCTGTATTAAATAACGGAATCTGATCGAATTGCGTTTGTTGGGATTTTTTTTTAAAGTGAAAGGAAAGGAAAGAAGATTATCAATAACTAATTTTGCATACTTTAAAAAAAGAAAATGTATTTTTTTTTATTGCGTCGATGCTATTATTCAAAGATTATAATTCGGATCTCTATAGCAGTCGTCAACTTATAAAAAATACATCTTTGGTTAAATTGACACTACTCCGTTTCAATACATCCTCGTTTTCTGGCCTTTATCCTTATCCATTCATTCCTTAATCAGAATTAAAATCTTTCAATAGGCAAAATCGTCAAACAGTGAGAAAAATCTGCTTACACGTCAAACGCTCGAAAACCGATCACCGCGACCGTCGCACTTTTCGCCGCCTCTCTCGCATAATACGCAATCCATCAAAAACGACTCTCGATTCGCAACAAAAAAAAAACAAGCCTACCCTCGCGCAATTGATGAATAATACCGATTGCCCAAGAGGCCCCGTCATTTTTCCGTCCAGCACCCATAACCGTCGAGCTAATGAGCCTTTGGCGAGCGACAATAATCAACGGCGGCGTCGTGCATCGGCGGTTCTTCTTCTTCTTCGCCCCGGCGAAGGTCCCACGCGGAATCGTCATTCGACAATTTAATCATTTTTTTTTTTTTTTCGGCCCCCTCTTCCCCGGTAAGGAGGAGAGGCCTTAATGATCGTCGCTGATTTATAGGCAGCCGCGGTGTGTTCCTCCTCGGCTTTCGGAGCGGATTGATGCAGCCGGCCGTCGGGTTGACGGAGTCGCAGATGCGCGCTTGCGTCACCGTTTTTTTTTTCTTTCTTTCTTTCTCGCGAGGTGTCTGCAGTGGTGCTTGCTACGACTCTTGGCTCACCTTTGACCTTTTGGGATTGTACGCTTTAGGATTTGGGTGGGGAAGTATTTAAAGTCGCGTTAAAGTTTTGCGTTAGATCAGCGAAATTAAAAAGAAATTTTAGGAATTTAATAAATATTCAAAGCGCAATCGTTCCCTTTCGTCTGTGTTTTAATTTACGTAAGAATTTTTAATGAACCTCTGATTATTTATTTACATTTAAATATTGCAATGGATAAAGTCAGATTTCAAAATTGCAAAATTTACGTTTGACTTAGCCTACTTCTTTTGAACTGGAGCTAAACGATCTTGCACAAATTAGCTAATCCTCGGCAATAATCAGTGCACTTTTTTTCCCTGACTCATCCTGTCGTTAACTGCAACTCGGTCAAAAGAATCCTTAAAACTACGCATTAAATGATGATAGTAATTAAACGATGTTTACGATTAAAGCGTACGTTAATCAAAAGCGTCCTGCGGTTGAAAAATTTCGAATAAAACTTTTTACCGCCAACAATAAAAGCTCGAAATTCGGGTCGGCACCGGAGCATCGATCTACCCGCCATTCGCATCTCAGAAAGTCGTCCCGAAGACGATTTTTTTCCAAAACTTATCGCACCCCTCCCTCGCATTTTGATTAATCCCCGGGGCATTAATAACTCATGGATGCAGCTTCTCCGAGTATAAAAAAAAAGGCACGAGCCGCGCGGAGTGAAAAAATCGCGCATAATGCAGCCGCGATTCGTCCTCTCTCTCGAAAGGCAAGCAGCCTCCCTGCATTATTGCATTAGCTCGTTTATCAAAGCGCCGTGGACTCTCTCGCATTGTGCCCCTTTGAGAGTGAGAGAGAGCGAGGAGGGGGCAGAGGCAAGAAAAAGCGGACGAGCAGTCGCCATTTGTCCTGGGCGAGCGTAAACATGCATTTTCCGTTTGCGCCGTCCCTCGGGAGGCTTTTCATTTTTCAGAGCCGCGCTGCAAAGGCCGAGAGAAATAATACAACGTCGCGGGGAAAGGTTTATTCGGCGAAGTTTCGTGAATTAGAAATTCATGAGCGCCGCTGGCTTGTTTGACTCTCTTTCTCTTTCTCTCTCTCTCTCTCTCTCTCTCTGTCTCTCTGCATCTCGCGATACATCCGTGCCCCCGGCGCCGTTGTTTTTCTTATCGGTTTGTTAAGAATGGATCGCTGCTTTGACGATTTCAGAAGGCGAACTCTCGTAATTTAGATTCGCCGGCTCAAAGGAATTTCCAGATGCGCTGCTTTGTTTGCCTCGCTGTCGGAGTGAATATTGATGCTTGCTTATACTTTTGCAGGCGCGCTGCGAATCGACAGTGAATTTTTTCAATTTTTATATTGACAATATTTGAAATTAAAAACGAGGTTATCAGGCGAAACTGGACTTCGACTATAATATTAATTTTTTTTACAGGTCGAAGTTTGTCCTAAATATACAAAATAATTATCGAAAGTCTAATTTTCAAATTTTTAAATCCAAAATGACATTAAATTTAGGGCGTCTTTTCTAATTTATTTATTAAATTAAGGGCTTAAAACGATAAATAAAACTTTTAATTCACTTTCTTCTACAACGAACGAAGTTCTACCATCCCCTATTCCTTTGCAATTGTTTTCAATCTATTTTTAATTATTAACGTTAACAATCCTGCAGACACAAATTACTCGTGGCTCAAACTAAATAGAAAGCCGTTACTGTTCATTAATTTCAATTTCTAAAACGAAGAAGCTTGATTTTATCTCAAAGCACTAATGGCAGCTCTCTAAAATCAGTTTTCATCAAGAAACAATTAACGAAAAAAAGAAGCAAGCGCCGCAGAAAATTTCGCAGTCCGAATTTTCAATCTCTCCTCTCGGCAGAGCCGACAATTTCAGCGGAGCCCTCCCCTTATTCATTATCGTTCCTCTCTCTCTCTCTCTCTCGGCGAGAAAAAAGAAGCAAAAAGGCGTCGCGTCGGTGTATACACTCGACGCCCCGAATAAATGCCGGAGTGCGGACCGCGCGAAGAAAAGGCAAAGTGCCCTCTCGCCTCGCGTGGCGCAACTCGCCGAGAGAGCGCGACTACTAGTAATCGCCGTTATTACAAGGCAGATTTACGATTGTGTAGCGCGGCTCGAAAAAAAAAAGAAAAGAAGAAGCAAAGAAGCGGAGGAGGAACCTCCCGCCGCAGATGAATTTTCGCTTTACGACTTAATTGAATAAAGTGCGACGCGAGCATCTCTCGCGCGACGGATTTTTTCGACCCGCCGCGAGAGAGACGGAGAGATGATTTACCGTAGGATTGCGAGCGTCGCGTACGGCGACGTGAAAAAGCTGACGTTTACAATCGGAGACTAATTGTTGGCCGCGGATTTTTCGACAAGCCGGAGGAGACGATTTGCGCCCCGTGAATAATGGCGAGCCTGGGTTTTATTGAGGGAGGTTTCGTCATGGCGTCGAGGAGAGATGATTAATGGGACCAATTGTTTCTAAGCTCTGGGCGAGATTTTTAATATTGTAAATCATTCATTTTCGACATTGTTGAGCAAAATATACGTAATGAATAAATTTTCGTTTGCGTATTATTTGGGGCTAAAAGGGAAGCATAATTGAATTTGCATTTTAAAATTGTCGGACGGGGAATTGGGAAAATGTTATTTGCAATAAAAGCGTTTCAGTAAAGAATTTGAAGGTTGACCCTTTTCAAACTCGTGATTTTTCAGCTCGAAGCAATTAATCAACGTTTCTAATAGCCTTGCATTTATAAACTAATTACATAATTAAATTGTTACTCTCTCTTAATTTAACGCCCGAAATTACCATACCGCTAAGTGCACCGAGTGGAATTATTAATTATAGAGTTCTTCATCAAAATCAAGATTGCGTCCCTCAGCTTTTTTTTGTCTCCACTTATCGATCACTTACGCTGCCTCTTCGCCCGAAGGAAGTCGTCAGGCAGTTGCAAAACTGATTACAAAGATTGCGCTGTACTGCTTAATTTAAAAAGTCCACCATAGAAAATGGGCGCCTCGATGAATTTCTCCCCTGCTTTTAAACAAGAAAATAGTAATCGAATTCTACGTCCCGAGCAGAATAATGCCATTGCATTAATTGCAAATCCGTGAAAAAAGGGTCGAGCGCAAATATATAAACAGAGCGAAGGAAAGGTGCGACGGACAGAGGCGACTCGTCATGGCGCCTCATTAACGAAATCAGCGAGGGAGCGCTGTAAAATCTAATGGGAAAATGTCTCTCTCTCTCTCTCTCTCTCTTTCTCGTTGCGGCATCCTCGGGCGCGTAATCGTGACTGGAAGACGCGAAATTGCGATTCTCCGCGGGGAGATACAGTCTGCCATCGGACGAAAGTAAAAGCGCTCGTCGGGGGAGTTATTATATTCGCTGGAAAAATCGTGCATTTTAGGCGCGCAATTTTCGACTCGGCGCCTCTTGCCTTTTGGGGTATTATACACAGGCGAATGAGATTACGCGGGAGCGCGAGGCGAGTTTCCTCATTTCGGGTGATTTATCTCCGAGCGGCGGGGAACGCCTTTTTTTTCGAGGAAATTAAGCGTCGCTTGGTTCAGTTTGCTTCTGGGACGGTACAAATATTTAGATTGTAGAATTTGCAGCAAGTTCGGGTCCGTAACATTATTTCATCCGCTGCATTTTTATACGCGATGTCTTTTAATTTAATTAAGCGTTTTCATACATTTTGCTAGGGTTTTCTGCAATGCTGATGTATCCAACAGACTTGATCATAACTGCATAGCTAATCGTAATAATAAGAATAAGCAGAATAATTAACTAAAATTACAATTGACAAACACGTTAAAAACGGTAACTTTTTAATAAACTCGAAAATGCACTATTGTAATGACTACCTTACAAAGTCCGAGAATTTAAAGTAAAGAGTACATTAATAAAAGATTCTCAACTTTAGACGCCAAAGTCCTCGACGAACTCTTGTAAATCGCAGCCCATAAAGGCAAAGAAATAAATTCCCAAAGAAAAATCGTCGCTAAGCGCAGAGGCCACGACACAGCAAGTACGCGAGCACACGTCAGTTAGTTTTCCCCCATAAACGCGCGCAAACGATTTCCATGGAAAAATAGGCAAGGAGTCGTGCCGCGGCTAAAACTCCCGGTAATTTCCATAACGTAAAATTCAAGCCGCCGCCGCGGCGAGAGAGTCGCGTCGCGCTTTCCTCCCATTCTTGTTTCAACATAGCCGAAGGGAGTTTTAAATATATCGATGTAATTGCAGGAAGAGGCACGCAAGAGGAGAGCGCGTCGCAGCTGGTTGCGATAATTCAGCCGAGCGCCAATCGAACTCTCGACTATCTCTCGCGCGACGCAGGAAGTCGTTCGCGACTGCAAGGAGAGAGAGAGAGAGAGAGAGAGAGAGAAAACGAGCGATCTGCCATCCATTGCTTTGTGTTTTACTTTTTCGCGATCGGCTTTGTTCGCGGAGGTCTTTGCTGGATTGAGAGACGAATATTTTTATGATTTGTATGTTTTATTTTATTTTATATATCACTGTGTCGAAAGCATTTAAAATAATAAAATAAAAAAACCTAACTAAAACATAGGCGTTATGTTTAGTTGTAAGTATATTCGAATACTACTCGAATAAATTAGTTAATGGTAACTATACATTAAGTTAGTACGCTTAATTCATACGAGAAATTATACAACGCAACATTTCATAAATAATATAAATACTTTTCACACAACTGAATGGATAAAAAACAATTTACGTTTTTTCGAGTCGACTAAAGAATATATAATTTTACAGAAATATTCGCCTATAATCTAAAATTAAACAGCACACTTTAAAATTTCAGTCTTTGTTAAGACTACGTCAAAATTCATTTTTCTGCGACACGTTGTGGTTGAAGAGCTGGTAATTACTGGGTCGTACGCATTTCTGGTACTTTGAAATCGGTACCCTGATCGTGTACAGATAATTTGTGAATCAGCATTCTGCTCTTCTTTCTAAAGCTTTTGCCGCAAACGCCGCATTGATAATTGCTGTATTTTCCCTCCATTTTTCCTTCGTGAACAGCGCGTTTATGTTTCAGCATATTTTGATTATGTCCAAATCTTTTACCGCAAAGCTCGCATTCAAAATCTCTTCTTCCATCGTGGACTGTAAGTTTGTGTTCCAGCATATTTTGCCTCCGTGCAAATCTTTTACCGCAAACGTCGCATTCGCTATCTTTTTTTCCTTCGTGAACAGCGCGTTTATGTTTCAGCATATTTTGATTCTGTCCAAATCTTTTACCGCAAAGCTCGCATACAAAATCTCTTCTTCCATCGTGGACTGTACGTTTGTGTTCCAGCATATTTTGCCTCGATGCAAATCTTTTACCGCAAAGCTCGCATTCAAAATCTTTTCTTCCAACGTGGACTGTGCGTTTGTGTTCCAGCAGATTTCGATTGTTTACAAATCTGTTACCGCAAACATCGCATTCGAAATCTTTTTTTCGCTCTTGAACAGTAGATTTGTGAATTTTTCCGAACTCTTTGTGAATAGTAGATGACATTTTTTTTTCTTGCTTCGAGAGATATGACTTATAATAATCTAAAAATCAATGTAATTTTGAAATTTTATGTAAAAGAAGCATTTTTTCTAGATAGAATTAATGATTTATGATACTATTTAATAAATGGTAATTTCTTATTGTTACTGTTACAGACTGTCAAATTTTTCAATTTAATTTTTCAATTTATCGTCTTGAACAATAAAAATAAAACGAAAAAAATTTTCAAAAAGTCTTAAACAAAATTGAAAAAAAAACTGAGAAACTGCAATATTTTTCACTGATATAAGAGTTGACATTCTAATTCATAAATTCATAGTTTGTAAAATCGTCCAACGTTCCAATTGAAATTTTAAAATATTTTTAACTTACTGCGAATCGATAGGACTTGCCAATATACTGATGCTTAGAAAATACTACTGTACAGTTCTTGAATAAAGTGCACTTGAAAAAAAATGAGAATGCCAAGCACAGGTAACTGTCCGACCGAAATACGTTACTATGTCTCTATATTTGTTATAAAATCACTGGTAAGATAAGTTCTAAGTAATTATAATAATATTTCTGAATGTGACGATCGAAGTGTAAACAGAATCAGACGGGAATAACTTATATGCCGATACTTTAAACAATTCTTACATTATGTCCAAAATTTTTACGTATTATTATTTATTTCAGTAAATTAGAATTAGAGATCTGTATTTTTACAAGCATTTTCAAGGAAGCTAAATTTTTTTAATTTCTTTTCTAAAAATAAGATTAGAAATACATTTTTTATTTAAAAACGCGCTTTCTATGCAAGAAATCATTTTAATAAACTTGCACACTACTCTATACGAATTTTAATATCGAACGATGTCTGTAGAAATAACCGAAAAAAGCAGCGCATCAAGGCACTTGAAATCTCGGTGGCATCGAAAAGCCCAGAAAATCCGGCGAACAAGGAAGCGGGACAACAAACAGAAAATCCTCGTCGAACAGAGAGAAACCATACACGCGATCACGAGTGCACAGCCTCTCGATCCATCACGACTCTCTCTCCCTCTCTTTCTCTCTCTCTGCAGCACTCGCTCAAAACTAACAATCGCCTCTTCGTAAAAAAAAAAATGTAGAAGCTCAGGCCTACTCGGCGCGTATCGGGGAGAGAGAGAGAAAAGAATAGCGGAGCGAAGACAATGCGTTACGTGCGCTCGTCGGCGAATCATCGCGCGCGATGCTATCGCGGGGGGAGGACGAAAAACGCTTCTTTCTCTCCGCGCTTCTTCCTCGCTTTCTTTTCGCGCTTTGCGCGGCTCCGTACTCTCGCAGGCTGTGTGTACTCTCAGCTAAGCGTAAGAAGGTTTTCGAGGTGTACTCGGGGCTTTTTTGCGGTTATAATTGGCGGACTTGTCGGCGGAGTTTTTCGGTAGCCGTTAGGTCAGCGGGGGAAGAGCGCCGGCTGGAGCTCGTTTAAGGTGTGAAAGATTCGCTTCTTTCGAGGGGTTTTAATTGGGAATGAGTTTTAAAGCCGATGCCTCTGCGTTTAAGAGGATTTTACGTAAATGCAGGAAAGACAGAGAAGATGGAGAAATTTCTCGTGTTGAAATGTTTCTGAAACTTCTTGGAAAAGTGAATAAGCTTTATAAGCAGAGCCTCGGGTGTTTGGGGCAGGGATTTTGTTGTATCAGTGAAAATGGTTTCTAATATAAAAACATGAAAGAAGCCACGTCCGCTCAATGTAACGCTCAATTTTTCAAAAGTTATCTCAACAAAAATCGATGCGCGTTCAATCATCTATAACTTTACTGCAACGAAATTCAGTGTACTCCAATTTATCACGCTTGAGGATAAAATCGTAATCTGCCAATTGGAAAAAAAAAATATAAAAAATCAATACATTATTGACATCCGTCTTCGACAACCATTTTGACACGTTAACTTATGAATTAGGATGTTAACAAGGATGTTGACTTATAAAATTAAAACCACTTGTCACTCTTCCGTAATTACTTAAGAATAAGATGAAACTCGACGATAGCGAACATTTTTTTTTTAAATTTAAATGTCGTGACGTTTCAATAATACAATCGCTATAGTCTCTTTAGTACTACAATATCCTCGCTAACATTACATAACATTTATCGCATCGCCAGAACCACCCGAGCTTCACGATATCAAAAACCGCGCTCTTTCGCCACCCTTCAAAAATAATTTCCATTTCCCGCATTTTTCGCCGAGCCGCGGCAAACACCAGCCGCGTCGTACGCCAATTACAGGGCGCAAAAAGGCGGGCCAGAGCCGGCAGATCTTACGTGCGAATTTCGTGCGCGCGCGCGAAAACAGCCGGTTATCCCCGCGATGGATCGCGCGCGGCGAGAGCACACGACGTGCGCTCCTCCGATCTTTCACCTCGCCGCGCGAATGACACGCTCCGGGAGGCCTTTCCGCGTATCGTCGGTAGGCCGCGGCTGCATCATAACGAGCTGCTCTTGATTTTTATCGGCGCCGAGCTTGCGTAACCCCCTCCTTAAGGAGGCGGTGCTCCTCGGCGTGGCTTTCCTCGGAAAACGGCACAGAACGTCGGGTGCGATGTGCTGCTAAGGTTTTGGGGGAGGGTAACGGATCTTTGGATTTTTATACGAGTTTTTATCGTTTGTTATTGGTTGCGTTTGATTTGAAGAAGCGTTTGATTGCGTATTTTTAAGCAAACCGGTAGGAGTAAAGTAAGTGCTTAGTTTGATGGTAAAACCTTCAAAGGTCAATTTGATCATAAAGGATAAAATTTTTAACACATATAGGGTGATTTTTACCTTTAATAGACAGTATGAAAGTATGTTAAAAAAAAAAACTTGTTTTTAATTAAAACAGGCAAATTTGTGAAATTTTCCCATACAGCATTAATTACACGTTTTCGAGTTGTGGCAAGCTAAATTTATTAATATTGGCCTTTGTACTCAACAATTTAACTTCATCTAGCTCAAGTCATTACCCGCGCGGCATCAACAATTCAAATTAGTTCTCCATCTGAATTTTCATAAAACCTCGTGCGCACCGCATTACAATCCAGAATAATTATACAAAACTAATCGCAGCGAAGAACAGTAGCAAACCTCGTCCATTAGTTAATGAAAGCCTTAGCAGCGAGCCAATTCAAACAAGACCTCGAGCGCGAAGGTCCGCCGAGCCGCAATCACCAAAATCCTCCTCCCGGCATCGTCAACCGAACTCGAGCTCCGAGGAAAGACAAAGCGAGGCCCAACCTCATACCTCTCCAGAAGCCAGCAAAACTCCGCAGCGGGCTCGTACACCGTAACTACCGCGCGCGTTTACCTTCGGCCGCGTAAAAACCGCACGGCGAACAAAGGGGGGCAGGAGAACAAAAAAAAAAAAAAAATATCGGCCGCGCGCCGCAAAACGATGCCTCGTTAAGACAAACCGCGCGCGCGAGATGATTCAGCCGCGGGCGAAGGTCCCTTGTAAACGTGCGTGGGCGGGTGTAACCGTCAGCCGCGGTGAAAGCTCGCGCGATTAGCTTCGAGCGTTTGTGTCTACGGTTATCAAACGGGAAGTTCGACTTGGCGCGGGCTAAATTGAGACGTCGGCCGAGGGGATATTGCGCGGCGGACGCGCCGAGGATGGGAAATTTGTTTCGAGCAAAGTGCGATGAAAGCCGTAATGCGAGACGTGGATTTGCAGGTTTTTTTTTTAAAGCAATTGGCTGTATCAACTGTTGTAAGTATATTGTTTTGAGTCGATCATTTTGCAATGGTAACATAATAATTGAACGAACGTAAAAGGTAAAACTTGATTTTTGCCATTTCTCGTTTCTAAATGTATTCAAGTTCAATTTTTACTTTCATTACATCGCCGCGGTTAAAATATCACTTTCTTTTCAAGGCTTTCTACCTATACCAAACCCGTGTTCTACATCCTAACACTTTTACTACATCCCCGTAACAATCGAAAAGCTAATGATATCCCATCCCCGCGAGTCACTTCCAGTCGTTAACCGCCACAAAAAAACCGTCACGATTTATCGGCTCGATCCTTACGAGGCGGCGCATCTCGGCTCCCTCGTCATCGAGCGCCGATTTACAGCTGCCGATACTTGACACGTAGCACCTCCGGAACAGCGACGCACACACAAACATACAACCCGCTCCTCGGCGAGGCGAAAAAAAAAATTGGCCGCTTCGTGCATCTATAAATAATATCGGCGGACACTATGGGTTAGGAGAGAAAGCGACTCTCGGCTCGAGATACGGCATCTTTAAAGCGGCAGAGCGAGGCGACCGGCGCGCCGGAAAAAGAGAGGCCTCCTCGCGATCCTCGCCGGTGTGCACTCGAAATAATACGTGCAAATCTATTTGTAAGTGTCACGCGTTCCCTGCACCTTTGTGCATCCTTTACGTAAGCCCCCGGGCCTTGCGGCGGCAACGAAATGCACGAGGGCCGCGCGCGCGCCTTCTTTTATTATGGAGACGTTCGTTTAGGAGGCCAGGAGGCTTAATGAATGTCGTTTTTCGTGCAGCGAAAAATATCGTTATTTATCAAGCGCGCCGCTCGTGGCTGCAGCGTATATACGTGTATACGAGAATGATTTGTAAGCCCCGTCAATGGCTTCTACCGAGTCAGCGTAGTTCAGTTTTTATTGCCTGTGCTTGGAGTTTTGCGGGAACGGAAGAAAGTAGATTCCCGATTATGCACGGATGGGGCATTGGGATGCTGGGATGCATTTCATTATGACGGCAATTTACAGCTGGCTGTCGTTCGCTTGCTTTAATGGTGATTGCTAATCTTCGATTATTTCAAGAGAGCAGATTTTGCTACGTTAATATATTCAAATAAAGGCTGTTTATAATGTGATTAAAATTTTTTAGTATCTGTGCATACAAAATTTGTTCTTGACTTTTGATTGGTTGAAAAGAAAGATTTATCGTAATTTGGTAATAACAATTATTATTTTATTTAATTAACTTTACTTATTACATAAATTCTGTTTTAAATTTTAATTCATAAAGTAATTCTTTATTATCGAATACAACGATGCTGAATGAAACTTTAATCGTAGAATATTACTTTTTAACATTTATTTGTCCCCTAAATTGTTTAAGTGAAAAAATGTATCAGATATCACGTTATTTTCCAAAAGCAATTTCTTTCTCTTCTATTAGTCATGGTTGATTCTATAAATTTAATCAACGATAGATTCGGAATCGACAGCTCGTAAACACTATTGCAACACGTCTAATTAACACTAAAATCGTAAGTGTTAATGGAAAAAAATGATCATTGAATTTTATCCGGTTTGTGCATTTTCTTAATTTTCTATTTTTCTTCAATCTCTCCTAAAAATGTCCGATTTACTACTGACATCGTCGCGCCAAATTCATTTAGCTCCAATTAATTATTTTTCAATCTGCGCGAGCACCTAAACTCGTTAACAAGCTGGTAACCCTTCATGCAATTGCAATGCCGTTTAGGCGTAGCGTAGCAAAAATGCTGACATCCTCCATTCCTATAAATACACGGATTATCCTCATCCAATACTTGCACTTCTGGACTCAACACCCGTATGGCGGATAAATTATCGTCAACATTCGACACTCGAATTAACCTCTTAGCTTGTTCACCCGTCAGTTTGTTGAAGCGCCAAACCTCCGTTAAATTGGACACGAATATCCATTCGTCGTACACAGCAACAGATTTTGGATACCATACTGGTACCGCCAGTTTCATTTTGGATTTAGATTTGCCATCGATATTTGCAAAATAAATCAAAGATCCCAATTTCATCCAATATACTTTCAATTTGTCGTAATCGATTGCAATCAATTCTCTCAGAAACTTGTCTTTATATTTGAAAGTATCTATCGTTTCTGCCGGCGAGAAACCAGCCAAGTAATCTTTGTACAGTGACATTTCGCCTTGCCCTGACCTTCTAAATTGGTAAAAGGACGTTTGTTTAGGATGAATAACAAGTCCATGAGGAGCCGGATTCTTGTCAAAGCGTTCAAAAATAGCGTACTGTTTATATTTCGGTCCACGAATCAGTCCAAGCATGCTTAAATAATAATCGTCATCCTTCTTTTCATAAAAGTACAAGATATTCGTCATCCAATCGAAACCGACGTCGAATATAAGACAATCTTTTTGAGAATGTAACTTTACTTGCGGTCCATCGCTTCTGATGTCCATCATCCAAATGTTGGAATCGTCGCTAAAGTAAATTTTATCCTTTCTTATGTTATAATCAAAATGAATAGAATCTTTCGAAACGAGAGACTCTGTATAGAATTTTTTAGGCATGATGGCGTCGCTGAAGATTTCGGTTGAGGATCCATCGAGAATTTTTCCTCTGAAAAATTCACCTTGAGTATACAACAGAAATTCATTCACGTGTGTACACTTCTTCGAATACGATTTCATTTCGTAACCAATTTTACAAGCACATCTTTTCGCCAGGCTGCCGTTGACATCTGGAACAAGTAGACATAGATGCTCACATCCTCCGTTGTCAACTTTACAAGGATTGCGTATAACTTCACCGGTCCAAGAGGTACTGGCTATTTTTGTATAATTGTGAGAAGTTTCGATCACAGCTTTTGTTTTTCTTGGCTTGCTTTTCAAGTCTAAAATCTGTAAAGTTGAATCGCTAAACCAGTATAGCTTGTGCTTGAAAACTGTCATTCCATGAACTTTGGTAGGAGCTAAAATTAACGTCTCAACTCGGACTCCCGAAAAATCTATTATGTTAATTGTTAAAAACTCGTCAACCCAATATATGGTTTGAGTTTGGTAATCTGCCGCCATTATCGAAATTCCAATTGTTCTTGCTAATACTGACAATGATGACCCATCCATGTTTCCTTTTAAAATCTGTAGAAAAATGAATATTTTATTCTACTAAAAAAATTATGTGACTTGCTTACTTACACAATTAGACTGAAGCGCTACGAACATAATACCCTTCGAAGGTACCAGAATCAAATCTGAAGGATTCTCGAGATCAGATATTGCTATTCCATAAAAGCCTGTGTATATATCAATTATATTAATTGAATTTACTACGCCGTCTATAATATAAAATTTATTACTGACAAAATCTACTTTGAAAACTTTAGGTTGCCATCTCCTAGGATAACTTATAATTGGATATCTGGTAGATAAAGGTCTTATGACTGAATTCTCTGCATCGCACCAAAAAACTGTCTTGTCTAAATGAACATCAAACAGGGCACAATTTTCATGCTCTTTCAATGATATTAATGGTTCAAAGTATCCTCTATCAAATTCTAGTGCGACAAGAGTTGTTCCATTACCCATAACAACTACATTTGAAAAGTCAGTTTCCACATTATTATCAGAATCTAAAATGTAATTATCGTCATATCAATTTCCTTGAAAATAAAACAATTAAATAACGAAGTCAAACGTATTATAAAATTACAAGCTGGAGTCGGCACTTCAATAAGCATAATTGCAAATATCTCTATAAATAAAATCATTGCAAGAGGTTGCATTGCGTCCCAGTCTTAAATCCACTGAATTAATCCACGGTCATAAAAGCAGTTTAAACGCAGATTCGGCATCTATGAAAAGCGTTAATATTATTAACAAAGTAAAATACAACTAACAGAGATTTATATATTATAGATACGTTGGACTATACTAAATTGTGCATAACTAAAATGTATAAAATTATTATTTGCACAAACCAACCCGTGCCCAAATAACTTTGACATTTTTATATTCATTTGATGCTCTGGTAAAACTAGTTAAATTTTTTATGTATTATACTTCATAACAGTTATTATGCGTTTGTATAAAAATTATAAGAACAAAAAAAATGTTAATTTTGACAGCAATGACCAATAATCTCGGCTTTCCATTTTTTAAAACTTCCAAACTGTCGTCAAATAGTTTGCTTAAACAAAAAAAAATGTAGAATTTATGTTTTTAATAACTCTTTATCTGATTATTTTATGTAGATCTCTTTAAGAAGTTTCAAAAAAAAATTTAAAAGGAAAAACTTACTTGTGAGTAACACCTTCATAAATCTTAGCTTACAACTTGGCAGCCTTGTATTAATCATTTACGTTCGACTAGATGAAACTCCATTATCATAAAATGATTAACAGTAACCTTGCGATTATAGTTTGTATTGCTAATGAAATAAAATCGCAATAAAAGTTTGCATTATTATTTCTCAGTTCATTATGCTATTTCAAAGTGGAAGTGTTAAATCGAGTTAAATTGTATAGTAGTTTTTTTTTGTTTTTAGCTGGCATAAGTTTTAAATACTTTCTCTCCATCATAACTTATAAAAAATAAAAATTATAAATATATTTATTTAGACAGTTTCCTGTAAAAATAATTCTAAGCAATCGATTTGGAAAACATGTTTTATCACGACGAAAAATAGCTTCAAAAATAAAAAATCAGATAATAAGTAATAATGTTTAGAATGCTGCACATCATCGATTACAGTTCAATATAAAATCAGTAAGAGGTGTACAGATTATCGATTATATTACAAGCACTAATAAAGATGAACGAATGTATATATTCACACCCTCTCCTTTTTATTCATTGGATCATGATCATTCTGCAAACTCATGCTCTTCTCTACTAAAACAAGACTTTAAACAATGCGACGGCTCCTTCTTCCCGTAGAAGAACTTTTCTAGTTAAAAAACTCAGCCTCCCTTGGCGAGAGCAGAGAAAGTAACGGCTGTCGCGGCCTCGTCAAAAGTGAGGGCGAAGAAATGATGCGTCGGCGTGAATCATGTCCATGGGAGAAAACGGCCCGGACCTGAATTTACGAGGCTTCCTTATATGCAGCTCGGGATTTTGAGTTTTTGCGGAGGAAGAGCCTCGCGTTTAAAGATAAGTGGACGTATTAACGCTGTTGATCGATTGATGGCGCTGCGGGTTACAGCGCTGCGGGGCTGTTTTCCACGTTCGATGCTTTGTGGGAAGCGATAGACAAGCCGAACTCGGGTGCTTTGGGACTGGGAGGAGCCCCTGGTTATGGACTAGCTTCGAAGAAAGTTGATGGCGTGTGAACTGGTTGAAATTCCTTAAAAGCCGAAATATTTGCGAGCACAGAGCGTTCGGGGCGAATGTGTACGTTATCTGTTATTTTGAACTAGAACTAGATTGTTTACGGAAGAAACTGGATCTTTATATCGATTTAACAACAATTACGGTTCCTTCAACAAAACGAACAATCCTGATTTTTAACAATAATTGACGATATAATTGATGGTACAATCATTTGTTGTATGATTGGATATTTTGCACAATATTTTTGAAAAATTCAAACATATCCTTACGATACTGGTTTGATTAAAATTATTTCTTCAAAGAAACTTGTTAAATATTGAGTTTTCATGTTTTTGTAGAGTTTTACTTAAATAAAAAAAAAAAGCAAGTGCTTTAGTGATTAACACTCTTACAACTGTCGATTTAACTGCCGCGAGCACTTCTCCGAATTCCGCAGCAACAATTGACTCAGTAAATGAAGACTCTTATGACTGCAGATTTAACTACCGTGAACACCTCTCCTGATTTTCCAAAGCAACAATTGACGCAATATAATGATTTAATTAATTCTGATCAATCAAAGTACGGTTATATTCAAACCATAAAAATCTATTATCGAACAAAGGAATTTCAAATCGTTATTATTTTTTTAAAAATATTTCAGATTTCTTTAGTTTTTCTGAAAATTTTGGATGAAACTTGTATATTATCATATCATAATCAAATTCTTTTAGAAAGGCAGTTTGATTTCACGCTTTCAGTGGATTCACCTTCCTCTACTTTTTGGAAAACTGGCTGAAACAGGAATTTCGGAGTTTTTATTTAAAAAAATATAAAAAAAAAATTTCATCGCAGGAGCAACGTCCAAATTCAATAAGTCAGTCGCTTGCTCAACCAAAAGCCCACCTGACCGTCCACCTAACTAACACCCCCGTAAAAATGAATCACCCGCCCGTCTCATAGACCAACGTCAAAAGCCATCGAAAACGTCTCTTCCCTCCATAAAGAGGCCTCCGACTCTTACCCCGAAATCGGCAGTAAATCCCGGCCGGCGATGCCTATCTTCAAAAACACCGTGCGTGACACGTTCCTCCGCGGAGGATTTGCGCAACGCAACGCGAGGCGTGGGTCGAAGCAGAAGCTACCGTGTGTCCCCCCCCCACGAGTGTATTGCATGTTTAATGCGCCGCGCGGATTATCCGCGGCGCGATCGCGACCTTTTCACTTCTCTCGGCCGCGTGTTCGAGGAGGAGAGGTGCGCGCGCTCATTGTTGCCGGGCTTTTCGAAAAAGCGTGGGAGTGCCGCCGCGGCGGGTTTCTATCGCCACGTGCGGCGCGCCGATCTTTTTTCTCTTCTCTCTCTTTTTCGCCGACTTTCTTCGGAAACGAGAGTTCCGGGAGCTATGCGGGAGGAAATCGGAGGTCGGGCGATGGGCTCGGGGAAAGAGCGGATGAGTAACGTTCGATTTTGGGCGACAGAAGTTTATCGAAAGCTCGTCGAATCTTCTTTTTTGTGGTATTAAATTGTGATTGGTCCAAAATTAATTAATTTATCGTCCGTCCTGCATATCGCTCGAATAATGGAAAATACATTTATTATTAAATGGCCCTTAATGGATAAATACATAGCCATTTAGCTCAAAGTGATTTCTATTGTTCCATCAGCCATGTATTATTGCAATTATCAATCACCACCTGATCATATAATTAAAGCCGAATAAAACATTACAAATTTTAAGCATGAATTATTAATCTCGACCAAACTTCACGTGATAACCGTCGAAAAATAAAATCCCACCCGTTAAAACCCATCAGTTTCTAGCCAGAAGCTACACGCCGCGAAGCGCTCGCGCAAAAAATGGCAAAACTATCGTGACATAACGCGCCGAGCAGCCATCTCCGGGAACTTGCCCAAAGCCTTCCTGCTCGGCCTAAACCCATCATCAGGCAATCGGCGCATAGAGAGAGAGAGAGAGAGAGCTCCGCCCTGGCGTCATCGCGATGATCCGAAAACCGTTCCAGAACACGCGATCCCCCGGCTGAAAATTCCTCCTCGCGCGTATACACAACACCCAGGCTGTGCACTGTACTTTCCAAAGGCGGTAAACGTAGAGGAAGCGCCGCTACGTCGCGGGTCGCGTGAGAGGTCAGATATGAGGGCCGCCGTTAGGGACGAGCTGGGAACCGACTCCTGAACAGGTCATTTCTGGTGGAGCCGCGTGATTTCAGACGAGATGCTTTTTTCGAAGAGAATGCGAGTCTGGGGTTTTCGAGAAGAAAGCCGGGAGGTGGAGTTACGGTGGGTAGGGAAGCGATTTTAAAATGATTTTCAGCTTGGAAGATGAAAGCTTGATTTTTTTCGGGTTATGCGACGTTGGTTTCTTCGAAAATGAAAAATGACGAAACCGTAATTGCGCAACAATATGAACCGTTTAGTATGAACTGGCAGCGTAATACGTTAAATATGTGCAGAGTAGTGACAGTTTTGCAATTCTCAAAGGAGTAATTGATTGAATACTTTACCTACTTACCTCAATGCCATTTCTGCAGACTCATCAAAATTAAAAACCTCAAAAAAAAATGTTAAATCTCTTTTTAAAGTGGTTTCGCGAAGTTATTTTGCTTCGGGCTTTGACTTTGCTGTTATTTTGGAAAAAAAAAAAATTTTCCGCTCATTAGCAAGGTGATTTATCAACATTGTTTTCCCATACTTTTCAAACTTTTTAAATTGACCGCAAATTTATACCTATTTCAGTTTGTATGCTGAGCGAAATTCATAAATATACTCTCCTATTTTTTGTACAAAATAATTTAACGAGACTTAAATGATGATAATTACCATCTATTTTGATATATATATTTATATTTAACATGTCCATTAATTTCTTCTAACCCTAAGATACCCATAATAATAAAAATTTTTGCTTCAATTTGTTCGCTTTATTACGAGAAAAACATATGAAACAAAAAATGAAAAACTTGGAAATTGGTTTGCTTTATTAAACAAAAAGTTAAGTTCAATAACCAGGAACTTACTTCGGAACATGACTTAATACACAAAAATAGCTCGTTTACGACTTACCTGTACGTAACAAAGGAAAGGCTCGAAACATCCACGCGACTTTAACATCTAAATTTTTCACAGGCCACGAATTTTTGCTCAATTATGAAAACGAGCAGCTCGTACAGCTATTATAAAGGTTCCTTGCAGTGTGTGTCGCGCAAAGATACTTTCTTTCTCACGAATAATACTTTCTATTTTATTTATGAGAAATCGTGATGTCATTGATCAAGGTAATGAATCATCTTCGAGGAATTCAGTGTTTATCTGAGAATCGGCTAAAACTTTATCCTTGCAATCAAAATTTAGTTTCATAAAATGTGTATTAAGCTACGTTAGACATTTTGAAAGTTGCTCCCATAAATTCAAGTGAAAGTCACGCTCTGTATGAAACATCTTCATATTTTAGATTTAATATCTGATCTTGTTTCATAAAAAATTAATTGGTTCTTAAGTCAAATATAAGTTTGCTCCGCGTAAGTGCAGAAACCCTGTCTTACTGTACTCGGCACGTATCTACTTTAGTTACGTGAGATTACGAAATCTGTATATCAGTTTGGTTTAATAAGCAATTTTTTTTTGTGCCTGATCTGGTGAAAAACGATCTCTCGAAACTTTTGAAGAAAAGAAGCTTGTTTTTTCAACTGGCCCTCTAAAATCATAAACAATATAAAACTAATAAATATTACAGTTTTTACAATTAAATCGATTCTCGCTAAATCTAAAAAAATCGCACCTCATCCTCTCCGACGTCCAACCTTGAAAAAAAAAACAAACAAAAAATCGAAAGCACCTCCACGTACACATCCCCGTCGCGTAAAAAAGAAGCCCCCTAAATACCGAAGCAAGGCTGCGCCCGATCGACCTTCTAAAATCCGCGCGGATAATAGATTCCCGTCACGAAGCCCAGCCGACAAAGGTGGCCGGCCGATACATAAAAAATCCCTGAAAATCGCTGCTCATGAAAATACAGCCATCGTTAAAATCCCCCGACTCGCCGATAAATCACGCGGCGGCCCGCGCGCGCGCGCGCGTACGTGCACGTAGAGAGCAGCAGCGGCAGCAGCAGCCTCTCGCGGATGTGTATACGTACGACGCGAAGGAAAGTAAAAGGATCCAGGAAACGAGGAGAGGATTCGAGTGCTCTCGTGACTCTCGGAGCCCGCGCCACAATGGCCGAAGCCGGCGCGTATGTGTATGTACGTCGCCCGTTGTTTGCCGCGAGAGGCCCGGAAAAATGTGTGCCGTGTGCGAGAGGCCTTCCGAATCGCGCGATTTTGACTTTTTCCCGCTTTGCGCGCGTGTCTCCTCGGGCTATTTATGCGGGAGATTTTTATTGTTTGATTGTGAGCCGAGAGCTCTCTGCTGGGAGGAAAGGTTCCTTGGATTGTCTCGGCGAGCGCATAAAGTTGGGACTGCTGGAGATGAGAGTAGCGTAATTTTCGACGTTGAAGGAGGATTTTTTTCCACGGGAGGAAATGTATACTCTCGAGAAGATTTTCTTGTAAATGAAAAAATGAATGGAATTAATTTTTTTAATTAAAAGTATTATTTAATGAAATTTAAATAAATTTCGATCATTCGATTACATTATTCGCACCCCCGGAAAATTTTACGATAAATAATTCTGATGGAAGCAGAAAGTCCATGAATACGTTAAAAAAGTTTTTAATGGAAGACTACTGAAATTACGTCTTATTACAACGTCAAATTTGCATAAAGGCTAATTGAACTGTGCATTTTCCGACACGCCACAAGTTTCCTCAATGCAAATAAATTAAACTAATTATTGGTAAATCTTTTAGAATCAATCCATTGATTACACAGTTTATAAGGTATCTATAAATACTTTTTTTTAAATATAGCAACCTATAAGTAAGATTAGTAAATTTGAATAGATGAAAAAGCAAAAATGTTTTTAACACTTGTTATCCAATATAAAACCGGCAATATACAGCTAAATTTTAGAAACAAAGAGAAAGTATACGCAAATGAATTAGTGCCACGATAGCACATCCCCGCATTAAGATGGCCCGAATGACAAATCCTAAACTACGTCTATATATACGCCCGACCTCCTCGATCTTCGCATTATCTCAAGCGACGTCGCAAAGTCTCAATGCATCCAGAACCAGCTTACGCAATCCCTATATTACCAAGCCTAAAGATAAAAAGCAAAGCCGAGAGCCAATCACCTTGAAAATCTAAAAGTCAATAGGCGCATTTCCCTAAAGGAGAAAATCTCCCCGCGTTTAAGCGTTTAATCGAGGCACTCAAGGCCTCATCTTCATCGAGGCCGTGCAATCCGGAACCGCGATGAGCATCGTGAGAAGTTGCCTCTCGCGCCTTCGGCCGCGGTGAAGAAGACATCTCTCCCTCTCTTTCTCTCTAGTCGCCCGTCAACTCTCCTCGGCGCCGATCAGATGAATAAAGTTCCAAAAAAAAAAACGAAAAATCGCCGAAAGACTCATCAATAGGCGTCACTCGGGGGATTAGTTATCCGCGAGATCTCGCGAGAGCGAAATTCTCACGGGGACCGCGGCTTTGCAACAATGGAGCCGGGACGCCTTGTTTAGGTGGAACTCGCGGCGTTACGTCCTTCCGCTTTTGATGGAAAAATTCGCCGAGGAAGAGGCGCGGGGCTTCGGAGTTAATTCATCGGCGATTCCGAGTTCCTTAACGAAATCTTGGGAAAGTTACGATTTTCGTTTTGCGGACGTTTATCCGGTACTGTATCGCTGTTCGAAGTGTTATCTTTTAGAAATGTAACTCGAAATCTTGATTTGCTCTGCTAAAGCTTTTATCCCCGCAAGCTTAAGATGAATAATTTTAAAATCAATTATACATTTGCTAAAGTCTCGGATTTCGGACCAAATCCAATATCAAACGAATAGATCATCTCCAAAAACCCAATCCGTCCTCCACGACGCAATACACCAAACTCCGGCCCGCGCGACGACCTCAACGCGAAAATTCCACTATCCTCCGTTCGTGCGCCCGACAAAAAAAAATGCATCTCCGAAACCTTGCAACAATGGCTCCCCGCCGTGTATAAACAGCTCGGCGCTTCGGCGTCACGTAATATCGCGCAGCCACTTCCGGCAGTCGTCCTCGGATGCTACACAGACCCCCGGGCCCGGGGGAGGGAGACAATTGGCCGCAATTAAACGGCGCGCGACTCCCACGCCTCCTCTCCCGATGTGTATCGGGAGAGCTTTACTTTCGCCGCTCGATCCGCCGCGCAGCGACTTTTTCGACGGCGCGGGGGGCGTGACGGAGCGAGGATCCACAGCGCGAGAGCAGCTGCGCGCGCGCGCCAGGAGCCACCTGATGTGCCCGCGCGCGCGGGCTTTTATCGTGTGCAACGCGCCGCGCAACCTTTCGAAGGACACGTCGCGCGCTGACAAGTGTTTGGCTTTGGCTTTCGAGGCCGCTCTCGATTGGGCATTGTTCGACTGGGACAATCGAAGCTTTTTGCCTCGGCGAGATGTGTGCTGGGTAGCTTTTGAGAGTCGGCTTGATTTTATCTGTAACGAATTCGATTTGGAGGATGAGCGTGGGATGTAACAGGTTCGAGCTGTGTAGATTCTGCGGCTGCTTTCGTCAACAGTTAAACAGTTTTCTTTTGTTGATATTTATCCGTCGTTGATCGGTACAAATCCGTCGTTTAAATAAATTTTTTTAATTAACGTCTTTTTAAACAGTATAATGAGCAATAAGTTGAAAAATTTTAAAACTTTTCGATCAGATAAACGCTGCATTTACGATATATATGATAAAGTTTCCCGTTTCAATAGCAATTTCGAAAAATCGCTGCTAAATATCGTATAAGCGCATCAAACTGAGCTACTCCAAAGGCAATCGAGTGCCCATCGAATATTTAGAGATTATGTCATTAGCCTTGCGCAACAGAACAATTACGCGTACTCGCCAAGTCCAATTTGCAAAACGCAAACTTCCAACGTTCCGGCAAAACTTTTCCAAATCGCCGCTAAACAACCACTCGAATTATCCAGCGTCAATTCCGCCGATGGTTATCCCGGAGCGTGTAACGACTCCTCGGAAAATGAGCGATAAGTGAATAAGCTGCGAAAAAAATTTCAGGGATCGCGACTCCCCCCCCCCCCTCCGCTTCTTAAATCAAGCCGCCGAACGCTTCTCAAATAATCGGTTGCCGCGCGCCTTGCTTGATTTACGAGTCGCGTAATTACGCGGCAATCCGACGGGACCCGAGTCTCGAAATCGACGGGGAAAATGTACGCGAAATTTATGGAACGGTAAGTTCGTCACCTGTTTTTTGTGCTGGCCACCCCGCCGAACGAAACAAAGCCTCGTCCTCCTCCTCTCCTCCGCCGAGGATATATATCGTTCGAGAGAAAGCGCTGAGCGCGGCGATATCCTACATACACTCGGACCGTTTGAAAGGCGCATCTCGTCCTTAATTAATATCGAGTCGGAGCGAGCCTCCGCCGATGATCGCGTGCGCAGCTTCGAATTGCCGCTTCTTCGTTACGGCAGCGCGGCCGATCGAATCGGGCTTTTCTTGCCGCTCGAGTTTTATGGGACGATCATCCGATCGATATAAACTGGATTTTTCCGCGTCTTTGTTAAGGCCGAGGCTTTCTAGAGCGCGGAGAGGTTTTTGATGGAAGCTCGGGAGGGTACTTTCTTGAAGGGACTAATTAATACTTTTTATGTTGGGAGCGGGAAAACGAGATCGGTGTGACGTAGTAATTGCTTGTTATAATATTTTGTGATATACTTTTGCACTGATGTATAAAAAGTACTTGTGAATAAAGTACACCCCTGGTGGAAACGTTTATGACATTTAATAAACTTGAGAAAATTATTAAACCTGCTGAAAATTTTAGTGTAAAGTGTATTAATTTTCGTATTCATTCAAAAACTGCCCTCGAGGTAATTCTTTCGCTTTTCTCCATGCAAGACACGAGCATGAAAAATTGTATCAACTTGTTTTTTTCCATTTCTCCGTGCTACGCAATTGACCAATTTCACCAAAGAATTAATTCGATTACGTCTCGGAACAGTCCATCATCGGCGGCCATTCGTATTTTTATCTTTCGGCAACAAAGCGTAAAACTAACGGCGCCAAAAGGAAAAGATTCACAATCAGAAATAATGCTCGGTTAAGCCTTTTCGCGCCGACACCTGCGTGATGAAAATCCCTGGCTAAGTCACGGCGGCGGAACATTTTTCATTCCTAATTACAAAGCAGCCCGCGAAATTTCAGTCGATTCCATTAAGCCGGCCCGGCACGAGGAAAAAAAGCGCGTCTCGGCAAAACACCGTTGGCAGCCTCGTCGTCGTCGTCGTCGTCGTCGTCTCCTCGCCGTTCACTTTCATCGCCTCCTCTCAGCTCCGACAGACGCATTGGCCAATAACCCGGAAAGTATATACATCCGCGTCGAAGGCCTGCAATATTTAATTGAACCTAAGCAGCGAGAGCGCCGAGCAAAAAGAAGCGGCGACGGCGGCGGCGGCAACGGCGGCACAATAGCGTAATGAAAACGAGACGTCGCTCGTCGGGGGGGGGGGGGGGGAGCCTAATGAAGTAGGAAGCGCAGTAAAAGCGAATTTACGCGCTCTTTGATTAAGCGCTGGCTCTCTCGGGACGGAGCGGGATTTCAATTTTGCGCTGCGGTGCACCGCACCGCGAGCGAGCGAGCGAGCGCCGGGGCTTCTTTTCGTTTGCAAGCTCGAAAACAAGTCGCGCTCCTCTCCGCCGCGACCGATGGAATCCGGTGTTACGCGCGCTCTCTTCTCTCTCTCTCTCTGCCATTTGAGAGAGGAGTAACCAGCTGCTTCGAGGCTATTAGAGTTGCGTGAATTCGGTTTTCAGTTTGTAATGAATGATTGTTCTTATGCGTGGGCAATTGTGCAATTCTGCAAAAAAGTGGAAAGATGATTCTGTTTGATTTCGAAAGGAAGCTTCATTTTTCACCGACTTTTCGATCTACGAATAATCAAGTTTTTATTAGCAACGAAGGGTAGAGATTTACTCCTATTACCGTTGCGTACCAATTCAAGTAACACGATGACAGTTGTTATTACAAGAACGAGCTTTGCTCACTTTAGTATCGTACTTAAAAAAACCAATTCGATTCCCGGCTCGACATTTCGAATTGATATCTTTATAATGATACGCTGCGTGATAATTGTCAGGAAATCTTCCAGATACTCTCCTCTTCTGCAGAAAGAAGCCATTGAGATTAACGCCGCGAGGATCCTCACTCTATCATTTGAAGAAGAAAGTGAAAATATATATCCGCGACAGTAAAGTTCGAGCAATATTTTCGAATGGGTCTTGGAATAAAGAAAGCGGAAATTCGCACGACCTTTCTGTCCGTCATGCCTCATTTTTATAATTGGATCTGACTTTCGCTGAAAAATTCCTCTCCTCCACATTTCATTTCAAAATCGGAAACAAAGCGGCTGCCGTAAGTCAAGCCCGAAATTCAATAATTAACATCAAATCCCAGAACGTCCGAGGCTAATCGCGACGACGCGTGCAGTTTCCGCGCAATTCATGCGTTATACATTTGAATATATCGCGTCGGGGCCTCGTTGGCTATGCAACCGTCATAATTGTAGCGTCGCGAGTTATATCGTCGAAGCGTAATAATTGAACGTTCGCGCGCCGTTTATCTCAAAAGTGCAAAAAGGTCCAAAACTACTTTCAATTTAAACTAAAACTCACGACCTCGCACTCGAGGCTCCCACATGAATATTCAGCCCTTTTAATTTATTACTCAGCAGAAAGAAGAAGCCGCAAAAAAGGCCGGCTTTTAATGCCTTTTTAATTGCTCGACCGCGGCTAAGAGCCTCCGAAAAAAGAGGCAAAACCGGGGAGAAGGGCGAACTTCCGCTTTCAATTCGCGCTAATCGCCGCATCCTTAATACGATTCGGATCCGCGTCATGCACAATGACTGCGAGCCTCGATTGTTCGCGGCTTTTAGGCGAGCATTAGATCGAAATCGGAGGGAGATATGCGCCGCCTTTTTTTTATGGTTCAAAAATAGCCCGTGAGAAAGGGGAGCCTAATATAATAGGAAAGTTAACATTTTCACTTGCCGAGAGGATACACAAGCCGCGGGTCACGGGTTTAGCTGTCGATTTTTCTTCGAGAAGGAATAAGATATCTGAAAGATTCAAGGGCATTTTGAAGGGAAAGAGCAATGCTATTATCAGATGCCGCAAGTTTTGTAGAGGAATATTAATTTCCGATGAAACGTATAACCCCGAATATTGCTGGTTCGACTATTTTTTCTACTCGTCAAAAAATACTAATTTGTTGCACACGCGCTGCTAGACTTTCGTTTCTTTTCGAAATTCGAGAAAGATTGGCGGGCTAATTGGGCGCACTTCTAATTTTCGAGGAGCCCTTTAATTTTCGATTGTTCGAGGGAGATGCCACCTGAAATCTTTAATTAGCCCTGTTTTGACACGGCGATTAATTAAGTGATTACAGGACTCCTCAAATTTTGAGATTACGTAAGTAAGAGCCAGAAAATTCTTGACGGTGTGTTAATTTTACGGCTGGAGGAGCTGTAGTTATTCTTCGGCAGGCATTTTAGTCTTACTAATTGTGTTTTCAATCTCTCGATGTACGAGTAAATTTTAGGGTTATGCAAAATTAATTGATCGCGTACTTTTGATATAAATTACAAAGTTACGTGCTCGTAACGTATATCGTTATAGCAAGAGAATAAACGAATCCTGTATTTTTTTTTAAACATTTTTCTATCGTTGTGCAATGCAAGATTTATTCTATTACTAATGTTCGTGTAAAGTGAATTTTTTACGCTTTTGCAAAGCGCATTATTAATCTATATATATGCATAGCCATTGAATGATTGTGATTGCTGTTATTATGTAAAAAGAAATGCACGATTGCAATAAAGTGCCTGATAATTATTGAACATACTGTTATCAGACTAAATAAATCTTATAAATTATTAAAAAAAATACTATACAGAACTGAAATTTTTTACCTTCACTATCCATTTAAACCCCCCTGAAAATCTTCAATCGACCATCAATCTAATCTCTCATTCAATAATCAACATCTCCATTCCCAATCCAAAGTGCATTTATCCGATCAGACAAAAAACACTGAACTTTTCTTCCTTCCGCTATCATCCGGGGGCCCCGATGCTTTTGGTAATAACAATAACAAACCGATAATAACGGCGGTCACGATTCCCATAACGGCGAGGGTAAACATATGTAGCATAAAATAATAATAGCAATGGCAATATAATAATGGAAAAGCAAACGCGGAAGTTCGCGACCGCGGAGCTTCGTGACTCCCATCTCTGCCTTTCCGCCTATGGCTCTCCTCCTCCCCCCCATTTCCGTGCCAATATTCAACGATCGGACGAACTTAGAAGTTCGATCGAAGTTCAATCGCGCAATTTTGTGAGCCGCCTCGTCCGAATAGATCAACGAACCCAAATTTATGCTTTACCCGAATCGCTGATATAATTGTTGTAATTAAAAAAGTGCGGAGGGTCATCTCGAAAAAGTGAATAGCTTAGGATTTGAACTCGGCGGTGTTGAACAAGCAGACTGGTCTCACTGCATTGATTGATCTTGAATCGTCTTTTTGAAGCCGACAATTATTAGCGTATAGTCTTGGAGGATGTTCGTATTTGTAAAGAGATTTTTTTTTATCGCGTGCTTTATATTTATATTATAGAAATACTTTAGAAATTAAAATAAATATACTGATGGAATTTTAACGATTAAATAAACATTTTTTAAGCTTTTGTTTAAACTTTGATGAAAGGCAGCTTTTTTTTAAACTTTCCTAAGTAAAAGCAGACATATTTTTACGATTGAACAATTGTTTTCAAAATAAGCTCTTTCAAGCTATATTTTACGATAATAAATACGTACTCCTACAAAATAAACTTTTTTTACACAATCACTACAAAAGCAATGAAACTTACTAAAACTCTTCGATTTCAGAGTTTTACAATTGCGGCACCATAACAGTAAACTCCTCCACAATCCCCAACAGGCAGCGGCACTAACAGAGCTCAGGCAAAAATAATTTCCCCAGTCCACAAAGAAGCTAAAAACAAGCCCCCGAGCAATAAAGCTTCGACACCTCTTAAAAACCAATAACCATCGTCCCGGCCTCTCCCGCCGGAATCCGGCGCACTTAAAATCCAAGCGCAGGAGGTGCATTACCCGCCGCGCAACCGAGAGAACATCGGCCGCGCGCTCTCTCTTCCCTTTGGAAAAGAGCTGCGTTTCGCGCGCGAGAGCGGGCAAACAAAACGTGACTGCGTTAAAAGTAACTGCGCGCGCGCGCACGCGTGTCCGCGCCTCGCGAGAGAGACGTCAAGGCGCTGCGGAAAAGCCGCGCCGTGTAATGGGAAACTTGAATAGCGCCATTAGCCAAAGCGCGCTTACTTTTTTTTTCAAGAGAAACCGAGAGCTTCGATTGATGCGCCGAGGATTTTTGCAGGGATTTCTGTGCGGGAGGCTCGTCGGGGAAAATGGCGGCGGAGGGAAGAGTACAGCCGGTTTTGGGAAGGCGAAAGCTATCATGGGGAAGCAAAATTTGACGGGGTTTGGAAAGTTGCCGGGTTGATGAGTTGCGCAATATTTATTAGGAATGAATGCATGTAGGTATTCTGGAATTCTTGAGTAACTTGTACAAGTCACAAAGGAAGCCGCTTAACGGAGTACGCAGAGATGCACGGATGAGTTTACAAAAAGCGCTTTTTGAAAAATATACCTGGCGCAATCGATAAATCAGTTTTATAATAGTTAGTTAAGATACACCGTATAAAATAATAAATTTCAATACTTTTATACCTCATTGAAAGTTAAATTTACATGCGAGGCAATCTTTAAACTTTCTAAGTTAATTTAAGCTCGATGTCAAGTCACTTATCGAAAATACAATTATCTCTTAAAATAGCTGGAACGACGTTGCAATAAAGTATTTTTCGCTCTAATGAAAAATGTTTTCCCATAGTGTTTCGGTGCTTATTTATTAAATTACGAAAAAAAAAAAATAATAATGGCTCTTTTTAAAAACCCATTGTAATAAACGGCACAATTTCATAACATTGCGTCCTTGATCCTCTTCTTCTTTCCTTTACATCATCTGTTTCACTGCTGTAACTCGATGCTCCTAATGATACCAAGAATTTCGTGAGTAGTATGAACTAATTGCCAGAGTCAACGAGCCGTAGATATGACTGAAAATGATCTCGGAGATAAATTACTAAAGGTAAGTACCGTCATTGTTATCGTGCGAAAGGGAGATTTTCAATTTTCAGCATTCCAAACTAAATGTCGAACCTTTCAGACAAAATTTCCATCAATTAATCGATAACAATACCCACCGACGTCCAACGCAAATCATCCTCCTCTCCGATTATCGCGTTAAATTTTTCATCCGGGGCTTCCTATTGAGACATTGGCAAGGCAATACCTCCTTATCCCAGGCCACTTTCTTCCCGCGGCGCAATAACAATAAATAAATCGAAAATTAAAGAAACGCAAATCGCGCGATCGGCCGGCGAGCCTCTTCCCCGTAGGATCCGATTTCTAATCCCGAAACCATCTGCAGATCCCGTGCCGCCCGGGTAAAAAGCGCCGCGGCCGCGCGTCACGCAACCCTCCCACCCGGCCGCCGCGCCTCATTTGTTTACCCAAGAAGAACGCGCGCTCCGCGAAGGAGCGCGATTTCCTCTCTCTATCTCTCGGCTTGTGTCTCGGCGGCTGCATGGGAAGGCCGCCGGAGGCGTAGGGTCGCCTATATCGGGGTCGGCTCGGGGTCATGCTTTCACTGTCGGAAAAGAAGACGCCGCGAGGAGGAAGCACAGCGACGGCGCGGTGTACATGTATATCCCGCCGCCGGCGGCGGAGGAGAGGAATGTCACGCCGGCCGATCGAATCGCCGCTCTCTCACCGATGAGCCACGGAGAGAGAGAGAGAGAGAGAGAGAGGCGCCTGCGTGCCTCTTGCCGGATGCGAGGGAGGAGCGCCCGGCTGCGACTTGTGTAGGCGTGCTTTTTCAGCGGAGCGAGAGGGCTTGTTTTCGGAGGGGAGTCGGAGGTGTGCGTGATTATTCATTACTGATATATATGCGCGGTTATGCAGATCGGGGCTGGATAAACTCTGCTTTCGCCTGCGAGCTTTCTTATTGGAAAATTTGACGAGGAGCGACTCGCGGGAAATTAGTATCACCTCTGTAGAAAATTCCTCGCGAAATGTATAATGTAGTCAGTTTATTATACACGATTAGCAGAAACCGAATGATTCAGGGTGAAATTAAGCTTTATGCTGTACAAATATAATTGCAGCGCATAACGTTAAATCATTAAAAGACTTATTACTCGACAAACGCAGTGTGGCGTGCCTTGGATATTTAAGTGACTGAATTAGCAGGGACATAATATTATTAATGATTGTAACCATTATATTAATATTGATGCATCACTAAAAAAATCATTTATTACCTTAATATCTCATACATCAATATCAAGTTAATACAGCTTAAAAACAGTTAGATCTGCTTTTTCACTTGATTAATATATATTTCTATTATAAATACATTGTAAGAGCACAATTTTAAAAGTACGAAAAACACCGTATTCCAAAGAATCATTCAAGTTCTACTTATCACAAACTACTCCACATCCAGTAACCCAATTCCATCCGCGAAGCAAAAAAAAAACTCCTCATTATATTCCCCGCGGCACGCTTTCGTTCCGCGCGACTTCTATCAATCCTCGTCACCTGTTCACCTCTAACGAATTGTCTCTTTCCCTGTCAAAATCTCGAGCCGATAGCATCCGAGACGCTCGGCGGCGGGAGCAGCGTTTGCCGGCGTCGACGAGCACACACATCGCTTCCGGATCGATCGGCGAAGTTCGCCGGAGGTCTTGACCCAAAGCGCTCCGCTTATATACCCCGTTTGGCTTCTTGCCGGGCCGCGTTTAAAGTCGAGTGCGCGCGCCGTGACTCCGAACTTTCCGCCGATTGATGGATCGACGTCGCTCCGATGGATTATCGGGGCCCGGCTCGCATTGTTGTCGGAGTCGGGAAGATGGATTGACGGGGAGCGGATGGACTGCCGTCGCGCTCGAGTGTGGACGATTTACTTCGGAGTTCGGTCGTTCGTGTATAGTAGCCCAGTTAGAGGTGCTCTGGGATCGATGTTCTCTCTTTTTTTCTTTTGGTCCATTGGGGGCAGGTGGTTCGGAAGAGGAAGAGAAACTTGTTGAGTATTTTGTTTTCTTCGATATTCTTGGGAATGTTTTAAGATACTTTTTATGAGCTATCTGCGTAATATAGAAATGATTTAAGCGATACGACAATAATACTGTCGAGTTCCAGTTCCCTGCATTAGGTCAGATGCGGCCTTGATTGATCCTTATTGAATGAAGATACCCGCTAACAAATAAAAAAGTATTACCTAAAATATAGTATGCACTATACGTACTAAGAACAAAAGGAATATTTTTAAGAGATATTTTTTTAGTACTGGACTGAATATTGATTATAAAAACGTGAATCATTAAATAAGAAAATGAAGACGTCATAGATAGTGCTAAGTATATATATATATATCAAATAGGCAAGAATAGAAAAATCAATCTTGTCAATGCTTATCACCCTCGTAATTTCGGTTACCGACCTGAGTTCGTTATAACTCAGCTATTTTTTGCAGCTTGGTTAAAATTAGTTTAAAAATAAAAACGCGTTCCATCGTTACTCGGAGAGCAGAATGACAATTAAACGCAATTCGCGAAAGTTATAGGAAAGACTCGCGAAGTAAACTCGGCTCAATAGCGGTCTGCCCCTTTATTGCGCGGCTAGCTCATTTAGCACCTCGTGCAATAAATAAAATACCCCCCCGACATTCCTTCCCGCCGAACCGCTCCAGCGGCGAAAACAAACGAGCGGCCGCGAAAGAAAAGAGCGAACGCTCCCTCGCAAACGAAACGTTTATCGCTAAGCGCGCATCTAACGCGGAATGCCAAAAATGCAATTACCGAGGGGGAGGGAGGGGGAGAGCGCGCGTTACTCGCGCCTCAATGGGGGCTCCGCTTTGGCGGCGGGTCCAAACCGCTAATTATTCAATAACAAAGCCGCGCCGCGAGAGCAGCGGCCCAGCGAGTAATGGGGAAAGCCGCTCTCGCGGGGAAAGGTGAAACGTATTTATGAGAGCGGCCCCGAGAAAGTCGGCGAGAGGAAGCGGGAGGAAGCGCCAGAGGAGGTGGGTGACTATTTTCTCCGCGGGCTATGGGAAGTGCGCCGTTTGACCCTCCGCGGGCTGCTCGGATCGATCTGTATAAAGAAGCTCGGGATTCGAGAGTTGGGCCGTCGAAGGTGGAGGATCGGTGAAAACGAACGGTATGGAAAAGAGGGCTAGTCGGAATTTTGGAAGGTAGTTTAGAGGTATTTTGGGTGCTCGTTCGATTAATTTTTATTGTTATTTGTATACCTTGCGAAAATTGAAATTAGGATACAAAGTTACTTAATAATATTTCGAAATTGTATTTTTTACTTTATAAAAAAATTACATTTGTGAAATAGAATTGTGCCTTCGTTCCAAGAAGTAACTGCATTGAATGTATCGTTGTAATAATAAAGTTGGGAAACAGTTTGACGAGTTTACTCCTGGCGTAACTCAAATTTCAATTTAAAAGTTTTCTTTAAGAGCTTCTTGTGGCTAAAATTACAGATGCGTATGAAAAAGATGTTGCAAGAACCTGCAAATATTAAATTTTTATAGAAATATATACATTACAGTTTGTAGATACAGAAGCTTATAAATCTAATTACCCTTGCGTATGTTTCTAATGATAAATTTACAAATTTGGCAACTGTAACATAGCAGGGTTGCTGACATTTCAGTATTATCAACATTATGCTCTTTATCACTTCGGGATGAAAGTCGTACCAATTTGTCATGAAAGTCTCAACGGACATTTGTTCGCCCTGAAAATCGTGCCTTATGTAAAAAGATGTACAAGTGCCACGTCGATTTTGACGGCTATACCTACAGCTTCAGTCATATTCTTTGCACTTGTACAATACAAGAACAAATGCAAATTCATGGAGAACAAAATTATCCCGACGTGCATCAGTTTTAAAAAATTGTTGATTTTATAGAGCTTGAAAATATAAAAGTATACGGGAATTTGAAACTAATTATTAGCCGTTTGGGTTTAATTTAAAGACAAATTACCCAGATAAGATTGTGAATCTGAATCCCAAAGTGTAATACGTTCCTTGACATTTCAACAAGTAGTAAAATATAAAATGCTCTTTCTGCTTCTCTTAAAAATCTATGAAGTATGTAAAAATTCATTAAAATAGTAGTTAAACTATTTTATAGTTTAACTAATATTTTAAAAGTTTATAATTAGTATTAATTGAAAATCAACAACATTCCAATTTGATAAATTGAACTAAAATAAATAAATACTAAAATGCATTACTTGAACAAAAAGTTACGTTCTTGCAAATTCATACCTTAAAGTATGAATATGTCCCCTAATTATGCAACGGAGGCAGTCACAATTTTGTAAGATATTTTCATCAGGATTGCAACTATACGGTCGAACGTCGTTGTACCTTCTTAATTTATCAGAAAGAATCATAAATTGATTAGTAGCATGAACCATGACAATTGCGAATATGGAATCTATCGTTACAATTACGGTTATCCATACAAAACAGCCGCACGCAACGCCTACAATTATTGGGTAAAAAAGAATCGAGTACAAAATCTTCGACGGTACCGTTGAGAAGAAAGGAGTCTTTCGAAAAGCTTCCCAACTTTTTGTTTCCATGTCATATGTTTGAATTGAGTAAGCTAGAAACATTTATATTTTATTCTTTGTTTAAATTATTTACTTCCCTCGTAGAAATTGAAAATATTTTTAAAGCAAGAATTAGTCATTTTTTAAAAAAGTGCTATAAGTGGCTAAAAAAAATGCTCCTTAATTAGCCAATAAATGCTAAAATTTTACTCAAAGCATTAAAAATGGTGTGATTTCTACTAGGGTTAATTAAAAACTTTTTTAAATTTCTATAACTTTCGTAGTTCATATTAAACAAAGAAAAATCTTACCTATTACCGATGAGCAAAGAAGTATAATGAGAAGCTTAGAAATGATTTTCCTTCTTCTGATATTGCTTGTAATACTTTTTTTACATGAATCAGGCAAAGAATCATACTGAGCTGCATCGTTCGCCATTATCTGAAGGAGAACTCTCAAATTTTCCTGGATCGCCTTGGCGATCAGTAGCTTTATCAGCGTAAAGAACATCACAATTGCATACAGCAAGCATTCGATGAAGGTTTCAATATTGTTCGCCCGATACGTGCCGTAAACGCAATTTGTAGTCGCCACGCACATCGACAGGGTGCAAAAAGAAAATTTTACATTTTCGAAGCGATTTTTCATCGGCCAAATGCCGGTTACTTTCATGCCCCAGTGAATGATGCCCAATTCGTTCTGCAAATAAGAGTAATTCTCCAAGGAGAGTCCTTTTGTTACAAACATTGCAATCGCTTTGATTAATCGTGAAACAAACTATCAAAGCCAAGTTCAAGAATTGGGATTAATGTATTAATTTTTAAGTTTTGATAGTCCGTGACACAGTTAACCGATAAGCGTCGCAATTTTTACAATAAAATGTCCTTTCGCGTCTTCGCGCTTTATTTTTTGGCGGTTCGCTCTTATTCGCATTCCCGTATTAAACATTTCGACTCGCGTTTTGGATTACAAGTTTTGTACTCTTCAGTAAAATACAAACGACCCGTAATTACATCGAGAATAAGTTCCCATTTCATTTGTCAATAGTACTAATTAAAGAAGGTAAAGACAGACGTTTGGAATTAAATGCAAATATTATCTATATATTTGGAGTAATCAATAAGTCATGTAAATTTAACGTTTTTCATGATGAATTTATTTAATACTAAATTTTTTAGGACGAGAATTTTATAAACTTTTACAATAAACGTATTTCTGCATTTTTATTATTATTATTATTATTTGTATTTATTAGTGTGATTATTGTCTTTTTTTTCTTTGATATCTTTGATCATTTGGCGTTATAATTCAAACCAATTTGCTCGACGCAACTCATTTCTTGAAACACGAATCGTTATAATTATCTAGGTTGTAAAATTCCTACTGCGACGTGCCCGTTGTTCAATATTATAAATATGAAAAATAACAATTAGAAAATAGATGCAGCAGGTTTAAAAAATTAAAGTTATACGTATAAGAGTGGTTATTTTAAATTTAGTATAACTAATTTAGTAATTATGAAGAAATATATATAACTAGCGATTTAATTTTATTTAATTCCTATATTCTGTTTGAAGAATTTATAATTTTTTAGCCAATATATATATGTATCGTCTTTGAACTTTTCAATTGAATTGAAGAGTATTGAAATTTATAGTGTTAAAGTCAATTTACTAGTATTATTAATCGACAAATTTCTACCAGAATTACCTTCAGATTTAAATAATTTATAATTTCATAATAACAAATATAAACAAGTGGTAAATACATCTTTGCGTCGTTCAATTTCCGACAAAAATTCCTGCACAATAAAACGAAGATCCCCGTGCAGTAAAAGCATCTTAAATCGGCGGCGCTCTCCAGTTTTCCAATCGCAGTCGGTGCATCCTCCATCTCGACTTCCTCCTCAAGCAATCGGAGAGGAGACGAGAATCCGCGGAGGCGGTCATCCTCGCGGTTCCAATTACTCGCTCGCGGAGATCGCCGCTCAAGAATTCTTCCCCCAATTCCTTTGTTTTTCCCGTTTCGCGTGCGCTCGCGCGCCGCTCGGCGGCAGCATAATTGCATATTTGTTTTTCCTGACTCCGAGAGCGCGCGCGCGCGGCGACCCCGCAACTATACCCCGCCTCCTCAATCGATATGCAATTAGAAACGCCGGCCCGCTGCATAATCGCTCGGCGATTTTCTCGCGCGCGCGCGCGCACTCCTCCGCCGTTCGGAGGAGCTCCGGGAGCACACGGAATAATTAAGACGTAATTAAGAGAGGAGCATTATGCGCGCCTCGAATCTTTTTCTGCTATTGCGCACCGTCTCGCAGTCGAGCGGCTTTCGGTGTGCGAATTAAGGACTCGACGGGGGGAAGTAATTTATGCGTTATTCCTCCTTTGATAAATTATGCAAGAACGGAGCTGTTTCGTTCGGAGCGAAGAGGAGCTTTCGAATTTACATCGAGATACGCTAATTTTATGGGACTTTGTTAGTGCAATTTTCATTTAAAATAGGTGGCAAATTAATATTCGACGAAAGCAGATTACAAAATGCGACGCAATCAAGTTAATTGGCTTAATTCTATTGAATTAAAGCATAAGAGCAAAGTTGAAGAATTGAGTTTTCAGAGAATTGCATTTCCGGCAACTAATAGTAGATGCATGCCGGGTACTGTCAGACCTAGCTGTACCTTGTCGACGCACGATCTAGTACATTAATTTTGCAACAAATAGTTTAAAAGAAACTTCATGCATATATTTAACAAATAGAAGACCTTAATTTCGCAAAATATTATTATACTTAACATTTTTACAAATTTTAGATGGTTAAGTAAAAAGAATAGTTAAAATAAATTTTAGAATTGAAGGTAAAAAAATAATAAACAAATTTTGTCATTTTTTAATTCTTACTCGACTCTCAATGTTTTTATTAATTGATAATCTCTTCGCGGTAAATGGGTATTACAGTGATGAAGCCGATCGCTTGGGCAAAAAAAAGGTTTATTGAATATTATTGTAATCGTTCTTCCACATCCTGCGCACGAATAATATCTTCTCATTCCTCATAATAATATTCTTTTATTATCACGTTGCGTACACACAAACATATACGCAAAGCGCATAAATATATGTATTTCTTCCTTTTCATTAATTAATATATTTTTTTTATTTATGTATATATAATATATACTTCATACTTTTCAATCTTTCCTTCATTCATATAGTCATAGTTTTTTTCTGAATTTTTGTGTTTATGTATATATATAATTGTATTGTACATGTACAAGCATAGACGGTGTGTATGATATTCCTTTTTTTTTAAGAACTAAATAACAATAAGCTTCCCTATAGGTATATATTCACATCACTAAAGAGTCGAACAATCGCGTCAATGTACTATTAGTATTTAAGTGTAAAAAATATTACTAACACGTTTATTTGGCTTAAAAAAATGATAATATACGTTTTTCTGCTGTCCAATTTAATGTATGATCTAAAGGTTTTCAATACTATTCAATAATATTTATATTTCATTTCTCCTTTGCAAAATTTAACCGTTAAAGTGATAAATAACAAAAAAGGTTAATAAATTGATGAAAATTTTACTGCATGTTTCAAAATGAAATTTTCCGATTTGTATATTCCTCATATGAATGCATTTAGATGATTAAAAAAATATTTGATTTTTCTTTTATTAAAAACAACCTTTTTCTCGATGAAGAATATATGGACTCTAAAGTAGTACTCTTTAAGCCTAAGATACAATTGACAATGTAATCGAGAGATTTAAAGGCTACGTATTATTTAATTTACGTGCGATTGCTCGACTCAATCACTTTTTCATTAGATTGAATCTTTCCCTCAAAACTTTTTACTAGATCTGCGCATTAATTGTAATATACACAGAGAAATATATATATATGTATATAGTTTATTACAGTTTTTTCTTATATCTTATCGCTGATGTGTGATAGTACAGTATAGTATTGTCCCCAATGCGCTTAATAAATCATTGTATTATTTGCTATTATTCTCTTTTTATTGACTTGAAATGACCTATGTCGAGTATTTTACAGCAAATTTAATTATTTTTTGTAAGATAATAGTAGAAAAAGTTTTTCTTTAATATTTGTATACTTTCGATTATAGTGTATATTAGTTCTGATTGTTTTAAAACATTTCAAATTTGTGCCAAACAATGTAATAAAAAACCGCACATTAACAAATATGCATTATGTAAATATGCGTAATTCAAAATTCGTAACGAAATTAAGTTTCATTCTTTCCTAATAGAACTTTATTTAAATTATATTATTTCACAACAATTGTTCATGTAGTTTATTTTATTAGCTTACACAAATAAAAACCGCTGTGAAAATACTCAAATTGGATCGAATCATGCCTTTAAGATTTAGCATTTATAATAGATATTTTATGTGTAGATGTGTATTTCATTTCATATGCGAGCTTTTCAAAATGCTCATGTGGCGCACAGCTACCTTAATATATGATAATTTGTAATGCACGCGCTTCACTTCTTATTTAGTTCAGTATTTTGTAACTAAATAAAGAATTCACTCGGATCCAAGATAAACTTTTATTGAAATAAAATAATCACCTATTTATAACGTCGTGTGTGATATTTTCAGATATGCCACAATGTAAATAAGATATCTTTATTAATTATATGGTTTTGGAGTTTTAGGTATACACACACGTCTTTATACAACTTCTGCATAATATCATTTTACATTTGGGGGTTTGATCGCGTCATCAGAGACAAACTGTCTCTTCCACGACAGGAACGAATAATTCTAAATACTTTGAAAGCGATTTTTTTTTTACTTTTTTATTTATTTACATAATTATATATTCGGTGTTAGATGTTAATTATTCTACATGATTAAACTATCCACAGAAAAAAGTTATTTTTGATTCATTAAACTCAAGCCAAAAAATTTTCCAACACAATGCAATTAATTAAATTTAAAAATGTTTTCTGTGTTACAAAATATATTTTAATTCTTCAACTGTACATGCTTCAAGTCGCAATTTATTCATTCTAATTGATTAATTAATTGAGTATACAACAAAGTCGTAGCTACAAAGAAACTATAGTAAAAAAGAAACATTTGTACAAATAAACATTATTGTATACAAAATATAATCGATACACAAATTTATTTCGCAAAATTATATCAGGCCAGGATTCCGTTCACATAATTTCGTCTACGCGGACTGTATATAAACTCTCAACAAAACAAAAATCAATAATTGTTTAATGTTCGTTTCAAAATATTTATCAATTACCACCCCTGAATACGCGAATACTCATCGTTTCCATCAAGGAAACGCAACAGAGTTGATATATCTATATACCATCTCATTGAAATGTATATGCCTGTCGGTATTTTTTAGGTACATGATGACGGTTCCATGCTGTACTTAACTGATTTATCTTCTCATTTCAAGCAATAATATATATTTTTTCATATATTTAAAATTTACAGTACAGTCCCACGTACAGCAACGTACTATATTTTCTCAGGAACTCTACACTTCTATAACGACACTACGTAACTTTTAAATCGCAACACGCACTTTCCTACAATTCTCTCTCTCTCTCTCTCTCTCTCTCTCTCTCTCGCATTATATATACTTTTTTCGACCCATATTTGTTTATTACAGTAACTCTGTGCACGTGCATAGAACTTTCCCTTTGTTGCAAGGATTTTGATAAGCATATTTTTGCGCGCAGAGTAAACAATAACATTAATAAAAAAGAAAAAAGATACTATACATGAGCGATGCACAAATAATATTTTAATAAATATATATTTCCTAAAAGTAAAATGTTTCTATTTCATTTCTTTTGCATGTCTCATTCTCACGTACGCGTTCTTTCATTTTCTCCCATGTTACATAGAGCAATTATAATACTTCAAGACTTCTGAAGTATATTTTAAATGCTCATAAGTTGAACTCTTGTATACATATACATTCTGTACCCAAGTTCTGCTTTAATAAGAAGCTTTCCCTTTAAAGAAGATATCATGATAATTTTTTACTATTTAGGCATAGACCTTAGCGATGTAACTTATCAATTACCTTTATAATAAAACATTTTTAAAAGTAGGCTATATCCATTGAAATAATAATATTTTATATCTACTCATATTGCAACATTTAAGAATATTAATATTCTCAAATTAATATAAATTTCTGTAATATGCAGTTACTTTTAAGTTGAAACTTATATTGCAAACAAATATTTACAAAAAGCTTTTATTTTGCACAAAGTTATAACATTTTCTTTCATACTATTACAACGCTTCAGTCAAGCCATAAAAATAATTATTTTATTACTTCACAAAAAAGAATTTTTTACGATGTCCCAAATATAATTAAATATTTTAGATTATAAAATACTCAGAAAATAATAAATTATAAAAGTAAATAGATTATTGTTTGAAAAAATGTGACAGCACCATAGAAGCTACTGATATTTTTCAACGCTATATTTTAAGGAAGTGGAAAGTATTAAAATTTTGTAATTTTGTAAAAAATACTGTGCAGATGTAACATATTACATTATATATTTAACATGATTGAAAAATAATTAAATAAACAAAAGAATTACATCATGACGTAGTTGAATAAGAAGCACATCCAAAATATTTACAACAGATTACGACACAAAAAAATGAAAGTATAAAAACTTATAGAACCGAGTAAAATAAATCAACTCGCATAATCTTATATCAGAACTAACTATGATATCAAAGCAATACAATGTGTGTTTCAAACATTACGGAATCTGTAAAATTTATCATTTTTATACACATACACATGAGTATCTGCAGCTCCCTTTTTCTCGCTTAAAAAGTGATGTAATTAACTACCTAATTAAGATATATTGAAACAGTACAATGAAAGAACATTTAACGAAGAGAGGGAAACCACACTAACTAATTGTTTTTTCCTTCATCGTCATCATCAGTGTCGTCTGTCTTCATTGACACTAAAACTCTTTACTCAGATGCATTCGGAATTATATGCTAACATTTTAAACGGTACATTATGTCTAATACTTTAACAAAGAATATCTCGGTTAACGCGTCTCTCACCCTTACATCGCACAATTGATCATAATAATCATAAGACAATAATTGTAGTAATAATAATAATCTTAATATAACGACAATATTATTAATGTTTATAATAATAAAAGAAAAATTAATCAAATGTACAATTGCTTTGTTTCCTCGCAAGAAAAAATAATCATCCAACCGTCGTCTATTACAATAACATTAATAAAAATAGAACCATGCAATGTGTGTATAATGTTTTTCGATATCTTGATATCCTCTAACCCATTTTCTTTCCTCTTAATACGATGCCCGATGTTTACTATTACTACTGATGTCACTCTCTAAAGATTCTTCATGATTTTTTCTTCAATTCTTGTTTTGCTCCGTCTCTTGCTCTCTGGAGAATTGGCAAATGTAGATGCGTGTCTTCTCCTACTCTTTCGAGAACGACGTACCGAAGGAGAAACGTGAGTGTGGGCGTTGTTCTTTCGTCGCGCTCCGAATCAGTGAAACTCCGACAAGGAAAGATAGATGGAGAAAAGTAAAAGAAGCCAGGGCGTTACACATCTCGGTAATGTAGGCATTATTACACAGTATTTACAAAAATTGGTGCTTCGTCCCGTCCTTAATTCCAATTGAATTCCTGAAAAATAAAATATGCTTTATGCCTGTTCTACAAGATTTAAATTTACTTAAATATTTTTGTTTGTTTTACCGACAATAAAGCAGATAACTGACACAAAATAATTTTTTATATTTTGTGTTCGATTGTAAATAAAGTGTACTTCAAAATTATCCCAAATTTTTTACCTATTAATTAATTATTTTTAAATTTCTTTATTAACGTAAACAAAAAGAAAAGGTTTGTCGGTAAAACAAGTTACGATCATAATATTCAATAGATTTACGAATAATTTTAAAGATTAGTTTGTACAGCGTGTGCTTTTTTAATTTACAGTATTATTTGCTTAGCGCGTTATTCACAAGGTTTATTACATGTTAAAGACGACTTTATATATACTTATTTTCAATGAATACGTGCGTTATAAGAATCAATGTTAGTATGTGTTTATTTGGATTGTGAGAAAGTTGCAGGTAAAGGTACAAAATAATTTTTCCAAAGAAAACCTTACAATATCGCTCTCTTTTTTTCACAATACCTACCTTAAACTTTCTCACAATACAGTGCACTTTTGTGGAAAGTATAAATATATTCTAAAATATTCCAAATTCCCTGCATAACTGCTACAAAAATGACTAAACTATATTTTGCATTTGACTCTTCCGACTGTTCGATTTACGTTCACAATTGCTACAATTTTTCGATTTGAATAAAAAAAAAAGAAACTTGATTTATCGACGGAGCAATCAGAACTGATCAATTCAGATTAGCAAATCGATCCGCAAATCTTCCGATCCTCCGTTAAAAAGCTCAAAATTAACGATTCGTTGCTCAGTCGGTAAAGTAGGCGCGCGCGCGCGCGCGGGCAGATGATTGTAGTATACCTAGGTAGCTCAGAGTGCACCGAAGGGGTCGAGCTGCACCTGGTTGGCCTGGGGTTGAGGCGGTTGCTGGGGTTGCGGCTGCTGCTGAATCGGCGCCCCGGGCATCATGGCTCCAGCCGGCTGCGCGCCCGGTGCGGCCTGGGGCATTATCACCCCGGGCGCGGCCATCATCGGTCTAACGCCCTGCATGCCCTGCATGCCCTGCACGCCCTGCATACCCTGCATACCCTGCATGCCTTGCATGCCCATCGGCATACCTTGCATACCCTATGTACAGACACACCACCAAACGATTCCAGTTGAGCCTTCATTCGTTTCTTTTTTTCCTTGCAGCTGTTTCTTTTTCATTTGCAGATATTTACTTCAAAGAGAAGAATCGCGGTATGCCTTTACGGACTGACCTGCTCTCTACCTTATTGACCGTGTTAATTATAGGAAGACTTCTTTTAATGAAATAAGTTGCCTTTATGCGATGTGAAGTACTATATGCTAAAAATCTTTTATGATTCAATATTCAGTCAATAAAGTTGAGTATAAATACTTATTTATAAAATAATATATAATATTATATAAGCCGGCAAGTAACTTTTTGATCAAGTCTTATTTTTCTCTTTAAAAGTATTGTAAATTTTTTAGTCGTCAATTAAAAATTACTTATATATTTTTGATGATATATTGAATGCACATTTTGCTTGATTCCTCGGAAAGTATTTACTCCACATTGCATTTAAATGATTTGAAAGTTTTATTTTTCCAGTCCTATGCAAAGTGATTCACGATATTTTGTCCAGTCCCATCACTGACAAATATCTTACGTTTGATTCTGATAATACGTACAAAAAGGTGCTGAATAAAAAAAGAAGCGGAACTAGTTCTAAAATAACTTGTGTGCTACCTATATCTGTCATATACTAAAAAATGCAACAATACTGCATAAGCCTTTTTGGTGCAGTAATCAATGTATTGGATAATTAATTAGCTTGCTACTAGCCTGATAAATAAGATCTTTAAAATTAGCCAACGCCTCATTTACATTAACGAAACGCGTTCGCCTTTTCAAGGCACATTGCACTGAATAATTGAAAAAATCTTACTTATTCATATTGCTATAAACACAACATTGAAGGTATTACTAAATATAGGTGCATCGTTGCTTGTGGTTACTGTGGTTAGTGACAGGTTCCAGTGAAGTTATAAAGGAACGTGTTTTTTGCTAGCGCACAGAGACCAAGCAGTTTTACCATAATGACAATGTATTACAATGTAAAATTGGATAGTTTCGGAATGAAAATAAGACGGAAGAAAATGAAAAAAAAAAAAAAAAAAGAAAAAAGAAAAAGTCGACAAAGAGCAGTCGGTGTGCCTCGTACGATGAAAACTCACCAGCGGCGCAGGCTGGGGAGGGAAGCCCATAGTGGTGGTCGAAGGAAGTTGCGCCATTCCTTGGCCCTGTAACAGCCGGTAACATGCCGTATGCTGTGCATGCATCACTTTGCTATTTATGCTAATTTCGCGCGCGGCTGGAGAGAGTTCGTTCGCTCGCTTCTCGCGATCGCGTGACGCGCATCGATTTTATCCTTTCGGCGAGTCGTTCATTCGCCGCAGTCAGCTGTTTTATCGACTTCGCGCAGAATGCAAATCAAGGGATTGCGAATGTTTTATTGAACGAAATTTTATGCTTCGCTTCGTTTTTAACTTTTGCGAGGTGTTTTTTAATCAAACGTGTTTGTAAAAGAGCATTATTTTTAAAAACTTTTTTAGAATGAATCATACCGTAATTGTAAATTGAGTTTGAAAGTTTTTTCTTTTTTTTAAACTTCTTTGTAGATTTTTGAATCGTTACAATAACTAATAATAGTTTCTCTCCAGCCACGTTATAAACAAAATATTTTATTCAATAAATTATATAAATAAAATGCTAAGAAGCTTGCGGGGAGCGACTGTTTTAATAACTAGTTAGCTAAAATCTAGGTAAATATTTTATGATAATTATAAAGACAAATGTAAAAATATTAAAAGATAGTAAAATACTAGCTAAAACATTATGGGGTAATATTTTGCTGCAGACTGTGTGACTTAATTTTTACCGACAACTTTTATCAGCAGGGTGCTATTATATTGTTAAATATATAAATATTTACAACGACGAAACGTGCTTAATAAGATAAAAAACTTGGACTTGACTTGAAAAGCTTCTGTACAAATTGAAATTTGACGAGGACTCACCATTGGGCGATATCCAGCACCGGTTGTGGCTGCCATAGGCTGAGGCGTCCAGCCGGCGGTTCCACCAGCCTTAGCAGTATTCTTAGGAGAATTCCATTGCATACCCCTATAATGACAATTGGTTTAGTTTGCTTGTTAGGGCGATTAAATGGGAGACTAAGGAAATTAAATTAATATAACTTTTTAACAATTTGATAGCATCACTTTTTACCTATTAGCGATTATATAAATTCAGTTTACTATAACAAAATACTTTATATAACCGACCATACCGACATTAAAATTATTATTATTATTATTATTATTATTTTTGTAGAATATAAACCTATTTTGAATCAAATTTTATTAGGTGTAAGTGTTAATTAATGTTTGTAGTATAAATCGAAGTGTTTTTAATTGCATATAGTTGATTTGTGCTTTGTCGGTAAAAAGGAGTGGCCACAAAGATAAAATTCTCATAATTTTGTTTGTGTACAGCTTAAGATTCAAATGTTGTTTAAAAAGTTAAAACTTAGGAAATTGTGACTGTGAACACTTGATCGAAAAACATTTAGTTGAGTATCGTTTTTCTCGAATGGATTTATTCGTAAGCTTTTCTTTGAATAAAATTTTTAGAAAAACGTATTTGTTCGAAAACAAATTAAGAAAGTAAATGGAAAGTTCAAACTTGGTACTAAAACCATGTTGAGGTAAATGGGAACAGTGAGGGGGGCAGTTGGGGTTCAAAGTAGGAGCCTCTGGTGTTGTAACAGAGGATGAAGCCTCCCTCCCCCCCGATTAAAAAATACCTTTTTTATCATGATAGAAAAAAAAAGCCAAAAAAAAGAACAATATTTTTTGTTTAAATGTTTTCGAACAAATGCCCGGTAAACGAAACGTTGATACTAACTTTTGTGGTTGAGCGCTCTTGTTGATACTGAGATTCTGGGCTAAGCTGGCAAGACTGCTATCGAGATCGCCAGTGAGTACCTTGCCGGTGTTGGCCGCTGCTGCATTAACCGGCTGACCGGCTGCTGAAACGTAAGCAGCTGGAGATCCTACTCTAACGGGTACAAGGAGACCGTCCAAACCATCAAAACCTAAGCGGTGGTGCAAGAACCAAAGCAAAAGAACCAAAGAGTGCCGTGAAACATAAGATGTATAAAGCGAAAGCAAAAAGAATAAAGCCATGCAATAAGCGTTATATTATTTTATCAGCGCCAGCAGCCATTGTTTAGTGATCAAATCACTGTTTTACCAAACAAATTTGGTTTCGATGTACCTCGTTTTTACTTGGTCGGTAAAACAGAGCAGAGTCTTTTTTAGGAGTGTAGAAAAATCAAAATCAAACCTTATGAAGTAAGCAGCGATGTAAAGCTGACTCTAGGTTGAATATTCAAATGAACCAGGCGTACGGATCATGCATTATTTAATGTTCTAATGCGTGTGAGGAAGCATTCCTTTTTACACGCTACTCAAGTGCTTTGGCTTGGATTGAGGCTAATCTGTATTGAGACTAACTTATGTAGGATGTCAATTTAATTCATCGATAAGGAAGCTAGGATTGTAAGCACACGTCACACTTTAAATTTTTCTGAGAAATTTCACACTCAACAAGGAGCAAATATTGATATTGACTTTTCTGTGTTTCTATGTAATCGACATTTTCGTGCACTTATTCTTAATTAAGCAATGATTTGAAAATTTATATAAACTGATTTTTTCATGAATGTTATTTAAGAACTATTACCTTTGTTTTTTTTCATCGGATTGCTCTCACTGAACGTGAAATGTCTGTTTTTCAATTTAAAGTGCAATTACTTATAGAAAGTAAATTTTTTATTTATGTTTTGTTTGAATTTGAATAAATACAAAAATGTCTTGAAAAAATATGTATTTACTTGATAAATTATGTTTTAATTTCTGAATATTTTATTTAAATATGACATTATGTTAAGCTCTATTCTGATGTAACTATTTTCACCTATCAAAGTATCATTCACATTCTAGCTGTAGACCTAAAACTAATTTAAATTGTATTCCATAAGCAAATGAGTTAAAATCTGAAGCATAATAATATTGATTTCTAAGAAAGCACTAAACGACTTTCTAATTAATAATTTACAATCATTTGCCAACAGTAGTATTTTATTGAGCATCACGAAGACGATTTGTGTACCTTATTACTAGTAAGGTGTTGGAAATTGCAAACAATTAACATAAAATAAAAAATCTTTTCCCCTAAAAGTAATCAGTGTGCTTATGAAAGGATAGTGATATTTTTTTTTTCATTTTTTGGAATAGTCACCGCTAGTGCAAGGCTGCTCGCTCGCTTTTATTTTACCAACGAAACGAGATACTTATAGGCGCACGTTCAGAATTACCTAATCTTTTTTGTCTGGCTCATAAAATAGAACTGATAAACAAAAGTAAAGTAATAATAATGATAAATAAAAAAACTGAAAGTAATGTAATTCTATCGTAACGAAAATTCTCGGTTTGGACTTTAAAAATTCGTGAACAAGAGTTTATAATTCACAACCAGATAAAACAAACAAACATTCACGAAGAAATTTATAGTGATTTTTTAAAATATTCTTTAAAAACCGTGTATGTCATTAAAATAACTATACAGTCAATATTTAGAAATAGCAAAAAGGGCGTTTTATAACATCGAATCATTCAAATGTAAAGCACTATTCGACTGAAAAAGAAACTAACGATAATAGCCGATGATAAGAATTAAATAAAATCATACACGATATCAATTGTAATATCTGATTGTAACGACGCATGCGACGACATTAAAAGTGTGTCACTGCCCTCTACTTATATTTACGTAAATAAATAAAAGTATAATAATCGATTCTACAATGTGTAAGAATGCATTACGTAGCTCAATAATCAATTATCAAAGGTATTTTAAACACTGCAAATCATGTATTTCCGTCGCATCATACACTACGCTTAGTAATATGTAGAAATAAAAAATCAACGATTTGTCATTATATTATAATAAAAAAGTCTAAGAATTTATATAAAAAAAATTCTCGAAACAAAGTTAAATTTTTTTCAAAGGATTCGACAGTGACACACCATTAAACGGAAAAATAAAAATAAATAAATAATAATGAACGACGAGTCAATAAACGAAACGAACGTTCAAAAGAACAGAATATTTCTGATAAATAATAAATAAGCGTGACTCTGTTCTCTTTGTCGGAAAGTCCCATCACCTGCCATCGGCTGTTTAGCCGGGGATCCGTATCCCATGGGAAGTTGGGCTTGGGAGGGAGCAACACCGTAGCCAAGAATCGGTCCACCCTGGGGCATCATTGGTTGCTGCCCCATATCAAATACCGCGAAACCCTGCTGCTGCTGCTGTTGTGGTGGCATCTGCTGCTGCTGAGCCTGTTGCTGCTGTTGAGCCAAAGGAGCCGGACGCGAGGGAGACCCGCCCAGTGCCATTCTAATGCTGTCGTTGAGGTCGTCGAAAGCACTCTTGCTAGGCTGGGCGGGCGAGGCCGATCTCGGCGTACCGCCAGCGGGTGGCGGCGGTCTGGGCGGCGGCGTGGCAGTGGACTTGCCAGCTCCTGCTTGCTGCTGATCGCCGGCGGCTGCCCCGTCACCGGCGCCAGCCTCGCCAGACGCAAATGCCACTGCCGCGTCGGCCCCAAATAAGTCTGCCGTTTGACCCGTTCCGGCACTGAACAGGTCTCCTGGGCCGCCAGGCTGCGATTGGCTATCCGCTCCCGGCTGTGGTAGCTGTCCTTGCTGCTGCTGGTCAAAGACGGCTGCGGCTTGAGGACCCGAGGAAGGGAAATCGGAGGCAAAGGGATTCGGTATGCCGGCGGCTCCTGGGACAGCAGCTTGCGCAGAAAGTGACCAAGGTGCACGTGTAGTTAGTAGGTTTAGAGAGGCGGCGAGATCGGGTTTTCAGATCACGTTTTTGCGGTGGCTCATTGAGGGTGGGATGAAAGAGCGGATGCACCCGTTCAAGGCAGTTTATGAGTTTAGAGGATGGCGAAGAGAGAAAGAAAGAGAGAGAGACAAACAAATTAGTTGTTGATACTTTGGTTATTATTGCGATTTTCTGTAATATCAAGGCAGTGTTCGCACGATGCCACATGTCGAAATGTAACGCGACTCTGAAAAATCTTTCACTTCTTCAACGTAATTTGTGGCACGTAGATTTTCAATCCTATTTACCAGCTATAGGATATATTTCTATCTATTAGTATTTTGCGGGTTGTATAAGGAGATGTCTTTGTAAAAAGATAAAACTACAAGATTGAGATAAGCTTGAAGTAAAAGATTCCTCATCAGTGAAAGTAAATAAGAAATGTGCATTCGGATAATGTATATGGGGTGACAGATACGGGCAAACTATGGACTAATCTAACGCGCTACTAATACGTAACACCGTTGCTAAGGAAATGTAACTTCTAATTCAAAAAAGAACTGAAAATATTGTGTCATCCATGTTTGCATGTACCTGACAATGTGTATGTTAATGCAGTGAGAAATGAAAATAAGTAACGAGACAAATGTAAGTATATATAAGAAATAAGAGAAATTCATTATTAATTGCAAGTCCGCAATAATTTCCCTTGTGTTAATAATCCGCGATTGCTAAAATATATTTATACAGGCTCAGCGGTAGACCGACACAACTAAATCGATGCTATGACTCATATTAATAGTCAAAAAAGATAGAATAAAAGGACCAAATACACCGCAAAATGCCACTGCGGATCCTCCAGTGTACTTACCGGCTTGCTGCTCTTGGTTGCCGAAGACGGACGAGAAATTATTATCTGTAACAAAGTTATTAGTTGCTGGTGGTGCCGCGACGAAACCTACAAAACCAAAAGATAACGTGTGCATGATAAAACTGAAAAAAAAATGGGACAACCAAAGTACATAAATCATGTGCTACAAATCATATAAGCTGTATCGATATTTAAAAGTACAAAAAGAAAAGTCAAACGCCTCTTAAACAAACGTTTGGTTAAAGATTTAAATACCGATATTGCTGTTTACATTACTTAAATTAAAATACGATGGTTGGCGAGTAAAAGAATATAAAATGCTCTACAAGCTCTCATATTTACCATTACCATTAGTCATCCACATGTTATTTTGTACCGGAGCCGGTTGTTGTACTGCAGCTGGTTGCGGTGCTCCGAACATGTCTGCGAATGGATTTCCTCCTGCCAACTGTAGAAGATCGTCCGATGCTTTCTGTTGTACGAATACAAACATTAATATTTTGTTTGCCACGTAGGAGAAAAATTAATCAATACAATTGCAATGTAATCAAATATTGATACTTATGCATCTTTGTAAATAGTGATTAATTCACTTGATTATCGCGCAGACGATTTTTAATACACACCTGACCATCAGCTGGAGCTCCTCCTCCAAACAAATCAACAATCGGCTGACTGGCATTGGTTGGTGAGCTGAGGAATGGATTCGTACTGGCTCCAGTTGGAGATTGCACCTTAGCTTGCTGGAATATACAAGTTAATGTTTTTTAAAATTATATTCTGAAATACGTTAAACGTTGAAATAGTTTTTCACCATTTCGGAAAAAAAAATTAATTAATTAATTGTACATACTACCCTTCTTGGACAAAAAATAAACTCAATTGAACTTCCAAGAATCGTAAAACAGTCACACGATTTCAAAAGCTCCCCCTAAAGTTTGATTTTACAATTTCCCCCTAAGCGCTGAGAAAGGTCTGTAATAAAAGTAGTCTAACCTTGTATTGATTCATAACTGCCTCCTCCTCGGCGACGGCCTGCTGCCTGAGCGCCTCGTCTATGTGGCCATTGCCGGTGCTCTCGAGTCTCTGATTGCTCGCCGCGGTCCCGAAGGCAGTGCTGGTGGAAGATAGGGCGGACACTCCCGACTTTACATTCGTTCGATTGCTGCTTTTTGGGTCGTTTCGAGGGATATGACAGAGAGATAATGGCGTCGAAGGGAACGGGAATGTCAGCGGGATCAGCGATGGAGAGAGTAGTAGATTTTAGAAGTAGAGTGTTGAAGAAGAAGAAGAAGAAGTGTGATGGCGGGAGTTGATAATTGAGAGAGAGAGAGAGAGTTCAAAAAAAAGAGGAGAAGACAAAAAGAAAAAAACCGTGTAGTACATATAAATGCAGATTTACGTAAAAATATAAGTATAAGTGTTAATAAAGTGTTGTATATAAGAAAGATTGTTTCTCTGTGTGTTAATAGTGTGCTCTTTCTCAACAAATTATAACATGCCTAACAACTAAAACTGGGCAAAAAAATCGTGCATGCTATCTTTTACTAGAGAGAAGGATTTTGTGCCAAATTTGTCCGAATTTGTTGCCAATAGTCATTGATTCAATGCGTAGAATTTTGACTGGTCCAATTTTGCGGATGAATAAGTATACATCACTTTTTTACCCAGACAATAATATATACGTTATAATATTACAATGTATGAGTTTTTACATAGATTTTACATTACAAGGATAAATGATATAACGCGTGATTGCGATACATCAATGAAGTTTCTCATGCTTAAATAGACTTGTGTTAATGTTAATGTTAAGTTACTATAACTATTATAATATTATTATTAGTTCCTATATTAAATTAAACACATATACATCAAGCTTATGGGTTGATCAATTAGTGAACATTTGAATAGTGAATATGATGTATCAAGCATCGCATTCATCAATGGACTCTTATGTACAGGTGTATTTAAAGTATTTCAGCGCAATTATTACTGAATTTAACTCGGTTCTCTACGTGAAAAAGGTTTTGTTTATTATCTCATGATGAAATTACTGTTTTCTACGTATTTATTTTTTTACTTTCGAAATAAGTTTCCTACCTTCGTGTGACAATTTTTAAAAATTTTATTACAAGGAAAACGATTTAAATGATAAATTCCGGATAATAAACGATGATTATGATCTAATTTTACGTCATGATCATAAATATATATAGTATATAACAGTCAATGCATATACGATAAACATTAAAAAAAATCAGGCAACATTTCTGCAATTCAAAAAATGTAATAAAAAATCTTTCCAATTTTCGTGTTTTAACTCAAAAAAAGAATTTGTATTGAATTTTGTGTGTATTTCTGTGCAATAATAAAGAACTCAAAATTTGTTTTGGTGTACATAATGAACGATTCAAGATAATGGTGCACGTGATAAATGATCGATGCAAGGTTGATGGAAAAGGGCGTGACAAAGGAGAGGGTTGAAGGCATGTCCACTTTGCCACGTGTATAAAATTATATATTGCTCTTTTTTCCTCGAACGACTAAATTTTTAATTTTGATTCTTTCAGGATTCCATGTTTGACGTTAATTAAGCTTTCGAGCGCAATTCGTCGAAAAAAAGAGCAGCGAAATACGTGATATATTCAGGCTGAGCGATAAAAATTCATGGACATGCCGACAGAGAGAATTCCAGTTATATCCCAAACTTAAAAAAATTGTTAGAAAAAAGGCAAATTGAATCTTTCCAACAGAGACTTTTATAATCATTCGCTCGACATTTATATAGATAAAATACAGTGGGAAGAGAAAGCAACCTTTTTGATTAGTAACGAAATTATTAGCTTTGGGTTAACTTCGATGTTAGTAGTACTCATTAAATAAAAGACGTCCGTCTTCCCACTGGTGCCCGTTTCGTAACATTAGAATACAAAGAGTGAAAAATGCGGGGCTTTAACTTACCTGGCCGATTGAGTCGGCGTATTGGCCGCCGAACCTTTCCTACCCTCAAGCGAGGCGAGATGTTGCTCTAATGCGTCCAGCAAACTGCTTGGTGCCTGCGAGAGGAAAAGGTCATGAGATCGCTTGGAAACACAGTGAGATAAGTGTCAATGAAATTAGCAAAGCCGACGTGGGAAAGAAACTCGGTTAAAAAGGACGGCGCGACGTTGCCGACTTTAAAGTTTTCAGTTCAAATTTTTTTTAACTTTTATATACATAAAACTTTGTATAAAATCTACTTAAAAACTAAAATTTTGTATTGGATGAGAGTCAAGCACTTTTCAGTGTTGTAAAAAATTTCAATAATATTGAATGAAGTGGCTTTGAAATTTATTTCGTTACTTAAAAGTATGCATTACCTTTGTGAGATCTGGAATGTCTCCTTTATCTATACCTACGTGCTGTAAAGTAAAAAAATAAAATTGTTAGTACGTCAGTTAAAGTGATTTAATGTATCTTTTCATGCAATACACTTACCTCTGCAACTTTCAAAAATTCACCTACTTTATCCATTCTAATCAGGAATCTTTTATACAAGTCTAAAGCGTCTCGGCATTGTTTCTTATTCATATCGAAATATTTTTCTGAAAAAATAAATGCATTCATTAGTTATACTCTTAAATACTTTAAGATTAATTTTTTATGGAGATTTCAAAAATAACCCGAACCCGTTTTTAACTCCCACACGGAGAAAAATTTTGGTTAAAAATTACAACTAAAATTCGGGCAAAAATTACATCTACTATGTTAATCCCGGACCCGCCTCACATTTGAGTAAATTTTTAAGATGACGGTATGGTAAAATTTTCTCTACTCGTTCGAATGAGCTATTATTTCTGTTGCTTCTTTGTTTATATATTATAAGGTTATGTTATTGACATTCTTTATTCAAAATTG
>UCOM01000503.1:0-76115 GCA_900474385.1 Ormyrus pomaceus
TGTCGGTATAGAATCTGTCGCAAAAATCTGACGCTAGAAATCTGTCGCTAGAAAATCTATCGCTAGAAAATCTGTCGTTTTCGTATTTCACTCTCGATCCAACAAACACTATAGGGGCTATATATACTAAAATATATAGAAGCGGCAGCAGCACAGCGAGGTTAAAGGAGCAAGCTCCAATAAAATAGTTTTAGTGATGATACATAGTAAAATTCCAAATGACCGAGAACAAAAGATTGAATTCCCCAAAAAAGCATATCCCACAAGCTCGATCACCCGACGAAAACTTGCAGCACTATCGAAATTTTTCAGACTCTCCGCGCAATTTACGACTCCCAATAAATCCCAGCCGTCATCCCGCAGATCCTCGGCAAAAGTATACTGCAAACCTAACGCGCGCGCTGCAATTTTTCGCGTACGCGACGAGGAGATAACGATAAGACGCGCGGCTCTTGATAACCGAATCCAATGCAGCAACAAACATCCGCAACTCGGCGCAAAAAAAAAGAGCCGCCGCGCGACCCTGAATCTCCCTCACAAGGAGCCCATTGTCTGCCGCTCGTATTTCATAGTTTTTTTTTTACCCATCCTAGTGCGTTTGAGCTTTCGATTGTCCTCGGCTGGAAAACGAATTTTTTTTCCGCGTACGCGAGAAAATGAAGGGATTAGCATGGGACGTTAATTTTTAGAGGCGAGAGCGGATAGATGCACGAATTTCGGAGGTATACTAAAGTTTAGATGAATGTTTTCGTCAGCTCGCGGAGGTTTTTATTTTTAACGCACCGGCGGATGTTAGATGGGGATTTTATTTTCTGCGAGGAATTGCCGAATTAATCTTTGTAATATTTTCGAGCTGCCGAAAAATCTGAAAATTTCTAGGAGAGTGAATTTGAAAAATTTCTGGTGCTACATTACTGTCTCAATATTTTCTACTTTACAAAGATAAACTATGTTTGACAAATTGCCTTTTTGAACTTGCTTTTTTATCTACTGGCGTTTTAACGCGTAAATTTTTATAATAAAACGCATTTCGTTTTATTTTTAAATATTTATTTATTTATTAACAGTGTGACATTTATCCGATGAAACAATGTCGTCATTATGATCGCAGGAACTTAGTAATTCAAATGAAGCAAAAGCGTGGTGGAGGGTGCATCCTTTATCTTTAACTGGAAAGATCTGCTGGAATACAACTTCAATGAAGACATTGAGTTGTGTAAGATAGCTATACATGCATGTTTTTCAGGACCAAGATAAAAAAAATTTAGTGAATAATGTGCGGGAGCATAAAGGTGGAAAGTATACAGCAGCTAATACAAATTTTTCATTTGCGAAATATGTGTTTGTGAAAAGTGCTTCACACTGAGTGGAGAAATCTAGTTGTTTAGAGAAGATATATTTTTCTTGAGAGCTGTAATTTCACCACCGCCAGGCTATTCAATTTGTAGACCAAAGTTACGATCTCTTCCGTAAATTATGTAGTTTTGTAACTCAAGTTCCAGTTAAAATAATAATATCAAGTGGTACAGTATACGTAATTGTATAATTTAATTTGTTATCAACAGAGTGAAAATTCTGAAAGTAGCTACGACAAATTTTAGAATCTTCATTGAGATTTCTGTAGGAATATTAATTAAAAAAAAAAACTTTTTTTTCGTGTGTCTTACTTTCTCTTTTAGAAAAGAAAATTATAAGCTTTCATAATTAATGCATTATTATGCGAATCGACCTTGAATACATAAATTTTAACGACACCTCTCTAAAAACCCAGTTTTCTATTTCCCTCTTTAATTACGACAGATTGTAGGAACCTCTTCGTCCTTACAAACATCGCCCTCACCGACACCCCCTATTAATTAACCTCCTAAAACCTATTCTAAAACTCGGCTTCTCCGAAACAATATATCCGCGCGGCGTATCCATTCCCCTTTTCGCGGTTCGGGCGGCTCGCGATAATTGCGTGCGTGATGATGCGGGGAGGTCGATAATGAGAGCGCCGCGAGCAGTTGCGCGCGAAAATTGTTACAATAACGCAACGCGCGCGCACACACACACACCCGCAGCTCTCCGACCTAAATTACGTGTACGCGACGCCGACGACTTATGTTAATGCTTTCTCGTGCCCGTCAAAGAAGTAGGCTGATAGTTAATCGTTATTTTTCTACACGCGCGATATCGCGTATAAGGGTAAGGTAAAGGAAGAAATGCTGGGGGGAGGGCCACCGACGCAACTGGCTCCTTCGCGAGAGCTCAATGGCCCAGCGGCGATGCCGGGGAGCTGATTCGGGGAGTTAGAACGCGAGTTTGTTGCTCGGCGAGCGAGTCGGGCAATCGATGAATTACGCTGAGAGTTTGGGTACGAAAGTTTAGAGCCGTGAATTTTTAATTGCTCAAAGTTTCTGCGGCTGATTAATTTATGCCAGCGGAGTCGAGAGGCAAAAAATGCGAGAAAATATTTACGCTGAGTTATATCGGAATTTAAGCACTTATACTGGGATATAGATAATTTCCGAACGACTAAAATATTTATTTAAATGAAGCGAGGTTTTAACAAGATTGTTCAAAAATATTCGCGCGAAAACGTTGAACAGCGAATTGAGCACTTTCTGCACTTTTCTGAAAATACGTGAGTGCTTTTGATCGGTATAATTGGATTTACAAAAGGCTTTTGTAAATATTTTTACGGAAACTAAACGTACGTATCTCATTTTAAAATCGAACTTCAGCTATTCGCAATCTATTAAAGTAACAAGGATGTTGAAAGTACTGCTATTAGGGTACGTAATGCGAAAGTACCTCTCCACCTAATGGCGCAGGATATACAATTTCGAAGGAAGTCTTTAAGGCGTTTGAACGAAATTTTGCAATCTTATACGCAGCTTCGGTCACTCGATTTAGCAATTTGCAAAACACTGTGCCCGTTACCAGTCAGGCAGGCGACTTTCTTGCATAAACAGAGTGTGCTAAAAGCACTGAAAGATAATGTTTCTAACATGTAAAGCTTGAAGACTTAATTCCATCCGTGCGGAAATTTTAAAGTAAGCTAATTTCGTTCGCATAATCGTATTTCATTTTTTTTTTATGTTAAAAATATTTTTTTGCAATTAAATGTCGAAAGGGAAAAAAATTTGGTCAAATATTACAAACGAAACTCAAAGTGTTCCAGTCGAAAACTCGTTTTCCGCTATTTCACTAGACTTTCCAGTTTCGATTAAAATTTTTCCTCAAAAATATCTGCAATGTAAAGCAACGACAGTTACTTTTTTTTTAAACGCGCAGCAAAAACGAAGGCTTAAAAGCTTAAATAAATGCATTAAGCGCGCGCGAACGCATTTCGCCGACCGGAAGCTCGGGAGCGGAGCTTTCGACTTTCGCAGACGTGCTTGCGCATGATGTAGACGCCGCGCGTCACCGCTATTTATTACTTACTCCCTATTATTCAATCCGCTATCGTCGGCCAATCGCCCCGCTTTTCCCGCCAACGGCGAATTTCGGCCGTTGCCCGCCGTCTTTCGTGCAAAAGCTCGCCGGCTGTTGCGCGGCGAGAGCTTTCGATGGATTTCATTTTTCTCGATGGTTGAATTTCCTTTTTAATCTTTGGAGCGCTGCTCGGCGTAGATTACATATCTTGTTTAGACGATAAGAAAGCTGTTGCGTAGATAACGGTTTGTAAACAGTTTCTCGAAGCTTTTAACGAGTAGTTTTATTAAACTCTTTTTTTAACTGGGTCGCCTGTGAATAATCAATTAAGATTAAAGTAAATTTAACTCAAAACGAGGTATTAAATTTTAGTAAAAAAAGTATGTTGATTTTGCTATTTTTAATTCTTTTACGGTATCGATTCTATATCCCAAATATTCCTTTGACGTAAGCGGAATGTACTTTCAAAAAGTTTCAGTGACCTAATTTATTTTACTATTTGCACCTTATATTTTTAAAGTTCAAAAACTTTAAGACTTAAAGCTAATGATGGCAACTGACACTGATGATAAATGCAATTACTTTAATGGAGGCAGAGTATTGTTCGATATCTCGATACTGTTTCGCTGCGTAAACATAGCTATTAAAAGTAACTTACTCTGCATTTATTACAGTGATAACATTAACACGTATTACTTAAAAGTAATTCGCTCCTGACATCAACAACAGCATTAGTCTCATTTTTATACATTCTTATTACTTAATAAAAACCTATGCGCGCATTACGCAACGATTAATTGCACATGGGATTTAAATTTAATTAAGATTCTCGTTTCGGCGTTATATCTGTGCGATCGAGAAAAAAAAGCGTAAATTAATCAAAATTACACAATGCCGAATCTACAAGTCAAAACCGGGCAATAAAGAAGCATAGATATTATCCGCATTCTCTCCCACGGCGCATCTTCCAAAATAACAGAAAAGAAACCGAGCTTTCGGAGAATCAGAAAAGACACAAAGCCTACCTGAATTTCGAATTCTACTCAAACCTCTTATTCTTACGTCTTATAAAGCCTTTTCTCAAATTTTTGGGTAAAGAGGTAGCACAAAGAAACCCAAGTAAGTGTCAGCTTTGCAAAGAAAATTCGCGCTGAATGGGAATGATCGCGAAACGGGAAAATCCCGCGCTCGGCGACTCGTTTCTCTCTCTCTCTCTCTGGTGCACTGGCGGCGCGCAGCGGGAGCAAGCCGAAAAAACCTGTTGCTTCGGATAATGCACTCTCTCTCTCTCCCTCTCTTGCAGCTGCTATTCCGCCATGCGCCTCTAATCTTACCGCCTCCACCAATTAAATCAGAATCCAGTCGTCACCAGAAAGCAGAAAATTGAGAAACGCAACTACAGCGTTGGAGGTGAAATTGGACTATCGAGAGAACGAACCCGATTGCAAAATTTCGCGCGCGCCATCGAAGCAGCTTGCTGCCACTCACACACGCAAGAGGCGCGCGACAAAACAGTCGCCCGGCGGAGGAGGTTATTTACACTGTCACTCACCTAGAAGGCGACGCTGACCCGGACGGACTCGTTGCCAGGGCGGCGGGATGCAACATAACCAGGAGCAGCGATCGGGAACGCACCAGCCATATTGTTTGTCGTCGTCGTAGCGCGAGCGAGAGGCACACAGGTTTTACCCGTGTATTTTCTGGCGTGACTCGGCGTCGACGAGCGCTCGACTATCTTACTATGCCACTTGTGCCGTCTGTCCGTCTGACCTGCCTGCCGAGCTCCGCTTACCGACTACATGCTGGCTGAAAGCGAGCACGGCGACCGTTGGGAGTAGAATACCCCCGTTCGAATGCGAGTCGGAGGTAGATTACTGCGATAAAGAGTCAATTGATTTTTGAAAGGTAAATCGCGAGTTTGGGAGGGACCGCAAATTTTTGTTTGTGGTTCATTTTTACTTGCCGGCTGAAATTCAATATCGTTGCAGTGTTAATTTAGAGAGAATTTCCTACAAATGTGAGCTAGGCTTTGGATAATGAAAAAAAATATTCTGGAATTTATATAATAAAATTTTAAAAAATGGTTATTAGATTTAAAGTCGATGGCAAAAATTGTCATATACTTTATGCGGCGTTAGTCTTTTAAAGGTTTTTAAAGTCGCTAAACGTTAGTAACTTGATATTACAGTAAAAAATACCGTTCTCTTAAAATACGCTTATTTTAAAGTCATCGACGTTCAGATCAATGTTTGAATTCTCGGAAGAAAATTTTAAAGTTTCGAATCGACCGCGTGAATGCCTCTACCTCACGTCGCACTGTGTAAAGAATATGCTTTTTTTCCGTAGGTATTACACATCAGCCTCGAGCAGCAGCTTCTTCGAAAACTATACCATTGCGCTATAGTGCGCCTAGACTCTGGCGTTTAGGTGCGCGTGCACTCGGATGGCCGCGTGTACTCGTCGCAACGACCGGTGAAAGGAGCCCGAGTGCAAAAGCTGCCGCAAGCGACACCTGCTGCGAATGTACCTAAGCCGACCGAGACAACAGGTCGGTTATTCAGAATCTGTTTAAAGAGAAATCAATTTTCGAACAGGTGGATAATGTAGTCAGCTACTGTTCGCCTAATTTATCGATTGTATACATCTGTGAACCGCTTTTAAAAGCGCTTTCCCAAGAAAAGGAATTGGCATGAGTTTGTTGAGCCGTTGAGAGAATTGGGCTGTTTTGCACTGTAATAAATTTTGTGCGTAAGTCAATACGTTCATAATAATGAGCCAAAGTTTTGTATTCATGTTGTAAAGTGTTAGGCATATTATATTAATTTATATTGTCATTGAGTTTATTCCATCTGTTCTGTTTGTTCTATGCACATTGATTTATTATTATTTTCAATGACATTTGACGTTATGATGGTTTGTAAGTTGTAACAGTAACACCCACCTAAGCCCGTGCATAAGAATGTACTGTGACCCGTAAAAAGACGTCAGTTTAGCTGACTTCGGTCTTTTATAAATGCGATAAAAAATTTCGCATTCTATCGATAATGTAATAGTTTTATCGTAATGTACAGATGTACAGATTATTGGCGCTTTTATATATAATATACTTATAATATATTAATATAAAATTTGTTATTAATATTGTTTAATAAAGTACCACTATATTTTTGCTTTGTGTATCTCCTGATGAGTTTTAATATTGTATTAAAAATTAACGGAAAAAATTTGAAAAAATATATTGAAAAATAAATATTTTATTTAATCCAAGTGGAGTGCTTTGAAGACTGAATCCATATCGCATTTGCTAACAGTTTGATAAGAGTTGAATTGAGACCAAGAAATTGAGAAATATTATCTAAAATTTATATGCTCTTGAAATTTTAACTTCTTTCTCTCTGAAAGACTACATTTACGACTGTTTTTATTTCGTGGTATTCTTTATACATAAAACTAAGTTCAAAACTATTATAAGCATACCTTTTCAGCCTTTTTTTAAATCTATAAAGCCAGCTATCAACTCGATAAACTACGCGCTTGAAAAATAAATTTAAAAATAGAGCGTGAACCAAAAAAAACTACGCGAAACTATCTAGTTTGTTCGCCAAAATGTACTTGAATCAAAGCAGTCAATCTAACATATAAAAATATCCAAAGCTCATTTTATTAACTGCAGTACATTTTGATAAGAATATGCTGATCGACGAGTATAGCAGCAGAAGTAATTGTCAGCATCTCTTCATTCACAAGCTGCATTCCATTCGTGTCAAAAACGCGATTTAAATTGAAAATGGTGTCGGCGACTGGAAGAAAGCTATATCGACTTGGCAATAGAGTATCAAATAAGTCGAAGCAAGTAGCTGGAGCATTTCTATAAGCGTTACAAGGCCTATTAGAATCCCTAATAAAAATTTCATTACTGCTCCGTATTCGAAAGGGCACCTGTCAAATTCGAATTATATTCGTTAAGAGTTTATTATTGTTTATTATAATGTCCGCACGGTCAGTGGATAATTTCATAAATTTAAATAGATTTTGAGAAAACAAGTGCGTTATTTTAATGAAATAAAGCATGAATAATGTTGAATTTTAAACGGAATAGTACGGTACATTCTAAATAGAATTTTATTAGTAAGCGTTTAAACTAGCTGTAAGAGCAGTAAATAACCGTAATAAAAGAAAGTTGCTCAATGAGCAATTACTCGAAAATCCCGAGTGAAAGAGAGACGCACTTGTCGAGTTATTCGAGTTATGTCAGTGAGTGCTGTGGGAGCATCTGGAAAGTCGTGGATCCGGCGAAAATCCGCCGAGAGCAGATGAAGAGCGGACCGCGTGTTGACTGGATCAGCTAAGGCCGCGGTGTCGGTCTCTCTTTTTCGCTATCGTCGTCGACGTCGTCGTCGTCATCGCTGCATACGTGGCAAGGGTACCCGCCAATCGAGTGCCGCGTGATTCCAATAGGCGTGGCTTCGAACGAGCGAGCGAGAGAGAGAGAAAGAAAGAGAGAGAGAGAGAGCCTCGTATCTCCGCGCTGCTGCTGCTGCTGCTCCGCTGCGGCGGTGAGCTGCTGTTCCGCACACACACGCGAGACGTCCGGCCGCCATAATTTTCCCTCTCGGCGGAGCGCACACTCGGCAGACGGAGAGAGAGAAGCAGGAAGCAGAGGAGCACACGTTCGTGGCTCGTCGCAGCAGCCAACGTGGAACGTAAGAAGCCAGCTAGCGTTCGAAAATCCCCCGAGCCCATCCGCAACAGCGGCGGTGCGCGCTCCTACCCTCCGAGTAGCAGCCGGTGAGGCCACCCCCCGTGTTTCTAAGGACACGTAACAGCCGTAAGCCGAGGATCTCTCCTTTTTTACACCCGAGCCTCCTCCCCCTCTTCCGAGCTCTCGGGCTCTTTAACTCCAGTCCCGAGATCTTTTTCCCATGAATGTGCCAGTACTCTTACCTGCCTTGCAACTCCAAAGCCGCCAGTAGTGTACTGCGATTCTCAGTGACTGAGCCGGGCCACTTGCGCGTTCCATGATTTTCGTTTGTGCATGTATATTTGATTTTGAATTTGAGTTAATAACTTGCCAGTTCTCGATTTAAATTTTATCCTAATTGACTGTAAACAGTGAATGTGTTTATCTTGTGCAGAAGATCAAAACACCAGAAATCATGGATGTCCAAACAGGATTAGTGTATGTGGCAGTTGTTGTCGTCTCAGCTCTGGTCATCGGATTTGTCTCTGTATTTGCCATGAAAGAGAAATCCTACGAGGAGGCAATAGCTGAGCAGCGAAAACTACCGGATGATCTTTTACTAGGTAATTTATACGCTTTAAAGCATGGCTCTCTTACTTTTTAAGCTATAAAAAAGGAGAAAGTTACTTCACAAACTATGATTTATTAATTCAGGGAAAAAGGAGAAGGGTAAAGAGAAAAAGCATAAAAATAAAACTGGAAAGAAAGTAAAGGATAAGAAAGAGGAGAAGGAAGAAAAGGGAGATAAGGGAGAAAAGGGAGAAAAGGGTGAAAAGGGCGAAAAAGGAGAAAAAGCAGAAAAAGGAGAAAAGGAGGAGAAATCTGAACATGTTCAATTTGAGGATAATCCTCAAATCTTAGCACCAGAGCCTTCTACACAAGTATGTTTAAAATTATGCTATCATCGGGATTTCCATGATTGCCTATTAAAAAAACCCAAACTATTGCTTGACTAATAAATTATTTGTCAATAAATGTCATTCAGAATTATAGTTGATTCTGACTAACGCATGTATAGGCATATCGTTGACTACTTAGTAAATTTTTATGTAATAATTACTTACTCTTACATGGTTGAAATATGTTACCAGCAAATCTAACTTCTTAGCGATACAAATCTGCCTCTAACCTTGCTTAACCTTAACACTTCTCACATGTTACTTAATTATTATTCAGTATCTTAAATTCTCATCCATTTCATGCATGAAACATGGTATGTCAGTTCACATATCAGATGTCGCACATGTAGGTCATCCAGAAGGACTTTAATACAATGTGTTATGTTCCAGTCAGTGCTCTCTTGCGTTTAAGCTTTCATTTTTTAATATATTAATAACCAGTAGCCAGAATACTATTTCAAAAGACAATCATAGTACCAGTATTTATGCATTTGTGTTAGTGTATATATATATATATATTTATATATATTAAGTCACATATAGTCATTTATTTAAAGTTCATTTTATAACTATGGCAACAAAAATCAGCATGTCTAATATTAACCATAAAATGAGAATAAATCTTTTGTAATATTTATTTTTTAAATTTTTTATTGAAAAATTTGCTACTAAAGTTTTTATAATTGTTTTTTACATTTAAATTAATTATGCCTTGGTAAGTTACCCATTAAAATTATCGGTTATGACATATTTAATTCACTTTTGTCTTAAGTTTATCTAAGAAAATAATGTTTTCAAAAGTAAAAATGATAAAGAAAAATAACTTTTGATATTCTTTTTTGAAAAAATGAATTACAATAAATTACTAAGCTACGAATTATATTTTTTAATAAACAAGCATGTTTTAAGATAATACTGAAATTATTTTATTATTTGTTTTCTTAACAAAATAAGTATAACAGGTTAAATAAACACAATTGAATTTTCAAAGAACTTGACAATTTGGATTTATTAATTTCAGGTATTTTTGCTTGGAAAGAAGTCAAAAAAAAACAAACGTCAAGGTGAAAAAGTAAATTATTGAACTTGTGATAAAAAAATTTATGTTGCTAAAATAATTTCATAATAAGAGTTATTTCTACGCTCAAATTTCACTTTTCTTTGCTTGGTTATTTAATTTTCAAACTGGGAAATAATGTATTCAGAATGAACCGTTCAACTTTCAAACATAAATTAAAAAACAGATTCTCATTTTGAATACTTGTAAAGAACGTTGTAAAGTTGACTTTGCATGATAGTGTTGCTACATCTGTATCATTGAACATTTATTTTGCATCACGCAGTGGTTGGTTTGGGTTTTACACATTACTATGACTGAACGTTGAAATAACCTTGCACTTGACACGGTGGGTCAAACAGTTGGGAAATGATTTGTCTGTTTATATTTAAAAATTAGGAAAGTGGCAAGGGCAGTAAGAAGAAGGGTAAAGTTGAAAAGGTTAAACCAATCCTTGTGAATAAAGATGAGCCTGTGGTTCTCATCACTGAACCTAGTCCTTCGCAACCTGTCCCTTCACAGGAAGGCAATCACTTCGATGTCATTCAACCAAAGGATGATCTCGAACTCTTTAGAAGTCACAGCGTGAGTGCCCTAGTAGTTTTTGCATGCATCTACTTTAGGGACCAGCTTATAAATAACAAAACATGCGGCAATTTAGCTTCTCCATTTACTACCACTACTCCGTTAGGCCTTTAATAAAGCACCTGAATTTTTCAATAGAGAGAAAATTTACACCTACTCAGCCAGTCGGAATCCACTATAAGCAAGTCGCCAAGAGAAACTCCGACGAAAGTCAACAAGAAGAACGCCAAGGAAAGGGAATCGAGGAAGAAGGATGAGGCCAAGGAAGAGAAGAAGGAAGCTTCTTCCAAGGAAGAAAAGAAGGATGCCAAGGAAAGCTTGAAGGAATTAAAGGAGAAGCCGAAAGACTCGCCGAAGGAAGCAAAGGAACCCAAGGAGGTCAAGGAGAACGTCAAGGAAACCGTCATCGCAGTCCAATCTTCCGCCAAAGAGTCCAAGAAGGCCAAGAAGAAGAATGACATTCTCTCCCAGATCGGTGAGCTCAATTTAAATAACTCGGCAGGAAAAAATCTAGAATTACATTTAATCAGCGAGCTTGTTTTTTCAAACGGGCCTGATAAGAGCGTGGCAACCGAGAGAGTCGATCTCCCTTAAAAATAAATCCGAAAGCTTTTATCGTCTTTTTCGAGATACCCGTTTCGGCGTATCTACCAGAGATTAAAGCAAGACCCTTGACATGTGCAATTCGGCAAAAATTATTCATTTCGCTCGGGCGGAGTAATTGTTTTCTCGTTCCGCCGAGTGCAAGATAGACCGAGACTCAAAGGGATCAATATTCTTCTCTATAATTTAAAGCGAAGAATCGATCCAGGCGATGACCTTAAATACGCGGCGCTATGAATCTAGATTTCATAGCGATACACGCTTTCAACGTAACTTGGCGAATTCCCGTATATTTAAGCGCCATTTTTCGCCCCGGGCCGATAGATATTTTTCGCGCCGGTTTTCCCCGGGAAAATCCGCGTTCGCGAATACGTTCGGCATGCGTTTTACCGAGAAATTTCGCCCAGGTCGAAATCATACACCTCTGAGAGCGTTGGAATGCGGCTGAGGTAGAATCAGTCCCCTTCCCCTTCCCCTTCCTCAAACACTTGGGTCATTGTCCTGAACAGTTACCATCAAGGCTGCTTCTATATTAGGAACACCTTCGTATACACGTGATGTGTTTATCGGCATCCCTTTTCGCGATTTTGCGAAATTCGGTTAGAAAAATTATAACGGTCACGATAATGGCCGGAAACGCGGATGATTGTTTTTCCTGCTTTTCCGCTCTTAATTTTGATTACGTTTTCAGATTTGAAAGGGTATATATTTTTCACATTTTTCTTCCTATCGTGAAATTTGTTTAATAAGTTTTTATAAATTTAAATATTATCGGTGGTATATTGCAGCGCCGTAAAAGTATAGCGCATAACTGAATACGAAAAAGTGAAAGTCCTCTCATCTCATTGATGATTTCGGTACCAGACTAAAAGTTTCTCAGCAAATAAAACGCGATTTTTAACGGGATATTCGCTTAGCAACAACGTTTATTAAGACTTAATAAAAAAATGTTAATTTGTTTAAACTTTTTTTTAAAATAATTCAACTTATTTGAAAGTATTCAATTTTAAACAGTCAAAAAATTAAAAAAAATTAAATATTCTCGTAAAAAATTTTTAGGTGGCGACAAGGATGGTGTAAATTTTGCTCTGCTGGACACTCTCGTGCAAAAGGCCGAGTTGAGTCGCAGCGAGATTCAATCCCTTATCGACCAATTGTTGAACAAGCAACAGGACAACCCACTCGAACATGCGGAATGGACGGAGAGCAGAGACGATCCGATTATCAAGCTCAAGAAACAGCTTGCGGAGAAGGAAAAAGCCCTAAAAAATGAGACAGAAGCCTTCGCTTCGATGCAAAACAAACTCCTGGAGCTTCGTACCGAACTCAATGGCGAGCGCTCTCGTTTAACCGCTACTGTACGTCAACTGGAGGAGGCTTTGAGTGCAAAAAATACCGAGGTACAGACGCTGAACACCCGCGTGAATCACATCCTGGAGACGAACGCTGCCGAGAAACAGGGATTCTCCAGACAGATCGAACAACTACAGAGCAAGATCAACGAGGATGCCACTATCATTGCTAAAATGAAGGAGGATCAGGGACAGACACAAGGCCAGATGCAGCAAGAACTCATCGCCCAGCGCAAACAGCTCGAAGTCCACATCGCTCAGCTACGTGACAACGAAGCTGCTCTCAAGGGTCAGCTCGCTCAAAGACAAGTCGAGTACCAGGAGCTCCAGAGCGTCAACATGTCCATGCAGCAAGAGTTGCAAGCAACTTGCGAAAGTAGCACCCACGAGATCGAGGCGCTTCGCCATCAGCTCGGCCTCATGCAGGAACAGATCATGCGCACAGACGGACAGCTCCAACATTACAAGGACACAAGCGAGAGACTCCAAGATGTTCATTGCCAATTGGAGGTGCGTTGATTAATTTTTAAAAGATAATTCATAGCTGATTACGTTTTTTTCAAAACTATTTACTTATTTTTTTAGGAGTCGTGTAGAACTCAAAGTGAATTAGAGCATAAAGTGAAAAATATGCATCGTCACGAGCAGGAACTGAAGAAGCAAGTGACGTTCCTGCAGTCTGAACTCGATGCGGCCAAAGGTGAAGCTGCCTCACTAAAAGAAGAGTTGGAAAAAGTTCAAAAGTCTGACTCGACCTCGACGAATGAAAGCGGTAGCGGCAATGCGGAAGTGACGACTTTGCAATGTCAACTAAAAGCAAAGGAAGAAGAGTTAGATAAAGTGCAAGATGAACTCAAAAAGATACAGTCTAGTTTGAAGAAGAAGGAATCAGAGTACAGCGATGCTTTGAATGAATTAAAATCAACTAAATCAGAATTAGCGAAATTGCAAGATAACTACAAAGTGTCACAAAATGATTTGAAGAAATGTCAGGATGAGCTAAGAGAAGTTCAAAAACTTCTAGAACAAACTCAAATCGAAATTTCGAAATTAAATAATCCATCAAAGGATGCTAAATCTGCTACAGAGTTGGACTTGAAAATTATAAGATTACAGGAGGACAACGAAAGACTTTCTTTACAAGTAAGTCAATAATTAAATCATTGTTTCTATAATGTGTTCAAAAAATTATCATTTTCAATGTAAATATTTTCTGTTCTTAGGTGGGAAATGTAGCTGAATTACAGAAAGAACTGAAACAACTTCGGGAGAAAAATGAATTATTAACTAATCAACTCTCCTCTGTGGAACGCCTTTCTGCAGACGGTAAAGAAAACGGAATTGAAGAGAAAGCTCAAAAGAATAACATTCAACTTATTGAAAATAAAAAATTGTACGCATAATTAGATCAATTCATTTAATAAAAATGGAGTAGTCTTAATAACAATATTAAACTTTTTTATAGATTGGCGCAAAAGGAAGATTTACTGGCTGAATTAAAAACAGCATTAACACAGAAGGAAAAAGAAATCGGTCAACTGGGTAGTCAAGTCGAGACTCTAAGAAGTGAAGTGAACAACCACCGCAGTGCTACTGCAAGATTAAAGGACGACTTGGAACAACAGAGATCGAAAAATAATGTAGGTTTCTAAACTTTATTTTTAAAACTAGCGAAAATTTTGAAAAAACAAAATTATAGAATGCTTCCATCACTACTCAATTTCTTCAACTAAATTATTTAAATCTTTCTAACGACCTATCGACTTCATTTTAATAAAATCATAAACCTTCGACATGCATCAAATCATGCATCTCTTTTATTTATTTGTCTTGGTTGTATAGGATTTGCGACGAAAAAATTGGAAAGTGATGGAAGCTCTTAACTCAGCTGAGAGTCGCATTAAAAACAATTCTGGGCCTAACGTAAGTTTACTTAGCAATTTTTTAAGTGAATTGTCTGTAAATTTATTAAACATAAATTTATTATTCCCTGATAATAATACAATTTTTCTTTATTCTTCTTTTTTTTTTCAATTTTTTTTAATGACTATTCATAGGGCGATGCAGAGAAAGTTAAAGTTGAAGAACAAGAAGCAACAAAAGCTTTACTTCAGAGGATATTCCCAGAAATTAAAGTATCCGAGAAATCACATGACCAGTGGATGAAAGTATTTGAAGAACAAATTTACACAGCTCTTAGTAAGCTGAAAGCAGACACTAAGCTTGACGATGCAAGCTTAGAACTCGAAAAGACCAATAAGAACTTGCAAACCGTGGTAAACAACTACAAGCAAATCATTAATGACACGGTAACAACAAAAATCGAACGCTTATAACATTAATTAGATTTTAAGATATAAATAAAAGTTGCTAATATAAATACATATTTCTAATCATAGGAAGGTATGCTAAATCAGCTTCAGAGTCACATAGAATCGGAAGAAAAGCGGTGGCAGACTCTACTGCGGCAAAAAGAAAATGAAGCTTCTAATCTAAGGGTAGAAATTCACGAACTTCAGAGGCAAACATCATCTCACAATGAGGTATTATTAATTTAGAGTTTTAAGATACTCTTTTCGATATGAAGTATAAATTACTAACATATACGAATTTTACTAGCTTCAACACAAAATATCAGAGTTGGAATCTAGGTTATCAGAGGCAGAATCTTTAAAGGGAGCTAAATCTGAAACACACAGTCTTCAGTCACATTCTAAAAATCGGGTTCAAGACCTTGCGGCAGTAGAGCAACTTCAAGAGGTTTGTGAAAAAAGGATTTGTAACAAAAGAAATATGCTAAAGCTTGCTTACTATTACAATTTAGGAGAAGGCACGGTTAGCAGAGGAGTTGCAAAATGAAAGTAGTAAAAGAGCAATATTGGATGCAGAAATAGCCAAACTCCGCTTACTTGTAGAGTCCGCCGAGTCCAGCTTGGCTCAAGAAAAGAAAATCGTTTCGCAACTGACCCAGGAAATGACACAACTTAAGGTAAGATTGACAATTGATTTTATTTGAGTTACTTTGTTACGAAAGATATTTAATTTTTAGAATGAAATTTACGGCAGTAGTAGTTCGGATCAGTCGACATTAAATGGTCCACCTACTACTACTGATTCACCAAAATCCGAGGTCAGTATGATAATTAAAAATTAACACTACTAATTCGGTCATAAAACGAAATGCTTCTCAAAGTAATCGTTTCAAATTTAATAGCATGAAAATTTAATCAGACATAGCAATTTCATACATAAATTTACAGGTGTCTTAGAAAAATAATTCTGTTTAACAGTAACAAACGAACGGCACTGCTATTTTTCTATGAGGATATTGAATGCATTATCCTCATGTTAATTAATACTTGTACTGAAATTACTTGCAATGCGCTTCCTAACCGAATCGCTTTTCAAACTAATATTGCAGAGTATGATGAATTACTGAAACAAAAATATTTATTGTATTGAAAATGTAATTATCCTAAACAATTTAAAATTTAAAAAGTACTTCATCACAACCTGTAAAATTTTACGTTCATTCTTTAAGTTTGAACATTTATTAATAATAATAAATACGTCAATAATATACAGCCAAAGATAGGAGCGCGAAGTCTGATAGCTGCCTTAGAAAAAAATTTGTTGAAGAAAACTGAGCTTGAAAACTGTTCCTTACCCGAAACTGACAAATTGGTTGAATCTCGACAAGACATCGACGACAGCTCCCTTACCTCAAAAATAGCTTCCAATACCAGTCTCTTGACAGACAATGTTACACAAAATAGCTGTAATCCTTTGAACGGCCAGCAGCATAAAAAACACAAGAAAAGGCGGAAGGTAAACCCCGACATAAATTTGAAAAGTCGTGAAACTCGTTTGAATGACTAGTAAAATTGTAATTGCACTCCAATAGAAAAAATAACTTTTATATTTATATATATTTCGTAAAAATATCAATCCAATACGTGAGAAAGTTGCTTTAATACGAGTACCACAGATAATTTTACACAAGTAGACATTATTATAGAAAATTTCAAAACTGTTTAGTAGATTTTATATTTTAAATATTGACGTTTTATTTCTATTTTTTAAACTTTAAGACGATTAGTTCAAAACACTTAAATATACAAAAATTTCACATTCAAATTTATAAACCTTGCTCCCAGTGTTTGTCCCGTTATAAATATGATAAGTGTAGGGTGTCATGATTCTAATCGAAAAGCTTGAGTTTTGTGTAGACGTTTACGAAAAAAGGCGTTATGGTGGTGGATTACATTAAAAAAAAGACAACACGTCTGTTACAAACATTGTAAAATTCGTGTTGGCTAATTTAATAACTCTAAAGTGTTAATTAATAAAAAAAAAATGTAGCTGCGGGCAGCTAAAATACTTGTTACAGCAGTGCTATCGTTAAAAACAAAACAGAACCATTGTGTTTAGCCTAACATTTTTAGCAATAATGTGTCTATTGTGTTTTGGTTGTTCTGACAGTCCGCTAAGAAACCCATGGCAAAGAGGCGCAGACTCGCAGGTATGCAAACAAATGTGATTCCATCCAAAAACGTTTAGCTCTTGCCTTTTGTTTACCAAAAAGGGTATCGATACATGCTAGGAAAGCTAGTGGTCATGTTTTTATTTTTTACATTACATCTTGTTCACCTTTTGGAGATTTTGTTCCGTTTTTTATTTAATGTCTATTAACGACCAACTCATTCGAGTACTCATTCACTTGTAATATTTCTTCATTGTAGTGTTCCACCAAACTTTGATCGATTCATGTTTCATCAGAGTGATTTTTGCAAGGTTTATCATGGGTTATTGAGGTTTATTAAGCCACTCTCAAGATTAAATAAACATAATCGTTTTTTCTGTTTACGTGATTAATTACTACAAAGCGATAAGAAGCAGATAGCAACGTTTTCATAATCGTTAAATTTCTCCACTTTTTCGAAGATGTGTCCTAATTAACTGTCTTTGAATGTGAATGTTTCACTAACATGTTTGTCTTTTTATTCCTTTTAGCTACATTTATGTGTATTAGCACTTGTGTTTTCTACTTGTGATGTCTTTATTCGGTAAAGAATAGAGTTCCTAAATTAGCCCTAAGTTTTTTATTTCAATGGGTGTTAAATGTTTACTTTAAAGTCGTGAATATTGTTTAATTTAAAACGTCGAGAGTGGCTTTTAATATTTTCGCTTATTTGTACAAATTTTTGCCTTTTATAACAGTGATGGTAAGAGAATTTTTTTTACTGTAAAATAGTGATCACAGTATTGGCTTAAAAAGTATTTCAAACGAAAGTATTGTATCAATTTTAAAAATTAAACTAGCATAGGGCAGCCAAAGCAAATAACACTATAGAAATGGTTCAAAGTTGTATATATAAAAATTTACCGAAAGATAATTAACTTGGCAGAAGATAACCTTTATATTAAATCAAATTAGCACAGTTTATAATTTTCATTTTCAGTGGCACAAACACTGGGGTAAAGGGTCCAAGCACACTCAATAAAATTAATAATACGATAATCCATCAAGTATATAAAAATACACGTAACTCACATTTAATAATTAATAAAATGTCTTTTTAGTGAATATATTTTTGCAAATCTGCATTCAATGTAATTTAATTGCCAAAAGATGTCTTCACTAAAGAGACTTTATAATAAAAGTGGTAATCGATGGTTTCTCATTCATATTTGTTCATCTTCTCATTTACATTTTACATTTCAAACCGACATGCAGCAAACTCATCGAAGAGAAACGTCGAAGAAGAATTTTCATAATTTAAGCAATGGTTCCGCTATTAATTACTGCAACTAACTCTGTTCTGGCTTGGTAGTTTTTCAAAGCATCTGTGTATGTGTTAGTGTCGTGTTGCATCGCAAAAATTAATATTGCATTGGTTTTAAATATTACGAGTGTGGCACTCGTTCTGCTCTTTAAAAAGGTTAAATACAATTGACGCTCCTGAACTAAACAGCAAAATGTTGTATTTAACTTGTTATATGTGTTCGTCCTTTTTATTTTGGTAACGGTATTTTATATATTATTTAAAATTTTTATGCAAATTGTGAAATTTTTCAAAAAAATTATAATTATTTTCGAAATGCTTATATTCAATGTTAAAAGCAGCATGAAATTTTATTTAATTTACAAAAATTTGAAAGTAAATTCATTTTACAAAATAAAGTTCCAACGTCTATGTGATGTAGAAAGAGATGCGATACGAACTTTATAACTAAATTGTTGATGGATTTCAGGGTGGTTCCGGAAAAAAGTAACTTCGAGGAATAAGCTGCGTTAATCAAGTCCGAAGAAAAATGCTTTATAAGGAGAGATGAAGATAAAAATGTGTCAAAAGCATGCACAGTCATGTTGGAAAAACACAAACGGCAGAGACTTGCTACCGAGAAGACTAATATAATTGAAATACTACGGATAATGTTTATTATACAAATATCATATTTTATTATGTGGATGAAAATATAAACAATTAAACACGTAGTTAGTAAAAAAAAAAAAAGATTGGAGGAATATTGAAAACTGGTGTGTGTAATGGTTACATAAATAGATGTAAATGACTACTCATACGAGATGTAAACCGAATATGTTACGTGTTAAAGGGCAGTATGCATTTTTCGAGAAGAGATTATTTTTTTGTTATATAGGAATCAAACGGTCTAAAGAGTATAGCTTATATACATTATATATATCTTGATAATTTGCAATCAATTTCAACGAAATGCACCATGATAATTGTCCTTCTTGTAAAGGATTAGAATACGTATAAGCGAGCGAAACGGTGATTTTTTTAACGAGCAGCCGAATGTTCGTGATATATAAGTGATTTTAATTAAATTTGAATATAAAAAATTGAAAAAAAAAACATTGTACTATGTGTAAATTCACGGAAAAGATGTCTCGGGAAGTAAAATAAATTTGTATGCAAAAGATGGAAAACTTTAAATGAAGCATGTGCAATAATAACGAATAATAAGAAGATTTGTTATCTTCTTGAAATATATGATAAATTTTAGTAGAATTTTTAACGAAAGGGAAATGATTTATTAATACTTATCAGATCACTTAACTATGCTTGTATAAATTTTAAGAAGAAATGCCTTTAAACAAAATATTTTATAGATTTATTTAATTGTCCAAATTTTTAGAACATCGATTTTTTTAATTCGACAAGAAACGTAAAAGAATGTTTAAAATAATTGTGAAGATACTGGAATACGTGGATAAGATGGACTATTAAATGGAACGGAAATCTGCTACAATCTGAACAAATTCTAATTGACATTTTTTACTTTGCATGGTTTTATACTATACAACTTAACTGGTCGAAACTGCCATTTCATTAAGAAAGTAGTTTAAGTATTTCAAGACTAATTACAAAGATTTTCTACTTTTTAATCGTCTCTCTTATTTTAATTCAGTATTCACATCTGAAAAATTAATGAAATAAAAAAATTCTTTTATTGATTTTTAAATTTACTCTAAGAATTACGATAATCGTGGATAAAGGGTGTAATAGTATTATTTAAAAAGTAATTAACTACTCAAGTTATAAAATAAACAATTTATTACTTATTGATTAAACATTTCATTTCATATTTCTAATATTTACAGGATTTCATATTCTTTTTAGTACAAAAATTTTAGTTTTTTCAAGTTTTTTACAAAAAATTAATTTTCTTATTTCTCGATATATTAGTATAAATCTTAGTTTAGCATAGTTTGCAAAAATCCTAGAATGTAACTTCCTAAATCCTCGTCTTGATTAGTCCATGAAACATACACACTCTTTTGATCATCTTCATCTCCTTCAACTCTCACCAAAACTGATTCCACCGATATTGAACCATCCTTTAACTGAACCGTCCAGTCCGACAATCTTTCTTGAAGTGGTTGCAGCAATTTTCGAGTAGTATTTTGTGCTGGTCCAGGATCTCTCAGCTGAACAGTGGAAGTGAATCTCACGATGTGTTTCGTTATTCCTACAGCTTTGGCCACCTAAAAGGAGTTGATAAAATTTAATAATTATTGCAATTTTAAGCTTTAAATAATAGAGTTATTATAATTACCTCGTCAGCATCGACAAGACAGATTCCAACCTCACGACACATTAGTACACTGTGAAGCAACCGACGTCTTTTAGGATCAGGAGGTAACGCAGAATACTTTTTGGCTTCAGATTTTAGAAGCGCCAAGGATGCATCCACGGGTACTCTTGACGTCGTCGTAATAATACATGTTTCTCCGTTCGCTGGATTATAACAGTTTATTCCAAACTCTTGCTTTATTTTATCCTTTAAATATTCCATTTTTGCGAATTCTCCATGCACCAACATAACATTTTTTGGCTCGCAGTATTGAATTAATTGCATAATGCCTTTAGCATCGGCGTGAGCTGAAAAGGACATGTATTCAACAGCCATTTTGACTTCGACAATTTGCCGATTTTCGAATTCAACTCTTTTTGCTCCATTCAAAATTTTATGACCCACAGTTCCTTGCACACAAAAGCCAGGCATAATGACCATATTGGCTTCATTGGGAGCCCATTTCTTAAAGATTTGCAGTGATAACCCAGCATGCAGCATTCCAGGAGTAGCAAACACCACCATAGCTCCTGGATTTTCAATGTATGATTTATCAAAGGCTTTTATGTGCTTGAAATCAAACATATTTCTCTGTACAAATGTTTTCTTTATTTTTTGATTTGTCCACGTAATAAACATTTTGTAATAATTATTGGCTTTTTCTGTCAAACCCAGGGCAAAATAAACAGGTACTTTCAAATTCATTCGTTCCCAATAAGTTTCTAGTAATATACAAAGTTCCTGAGCCCTTCCAAGTGCAAATACTGGTATTAAAACTTTACCACCTTTATCAATACATTCATGAACTTTCTTAAGAAAGTCTCTTTCACGACACCTTTTTGAATCTCTTATTGTGGTAGCATAAGTGGATTCTGAAATAAGAAGATCAGGTCTGCACTTGTCTATCCATGCAGCTCCTAAATGTCTGTCTGGGGTCATATTGTAATCACCGGTATAAACTATTGACTGAGCACCAACTCTTATCCAAAACATAGAAGCACCAAGCACATGGCCTGCATAATAAGCCTTTATTTCAAGTTCAGCATCAACCATTACCGATTGATGCAGTGTTACTGCCACTACCTTCTTCATGCAATCCTTTATCATTTGTGAAGTAAAAAAGTTGCTTTCTCCTTTACGTTCTACTGCAACTTTCCTCATGTCTTCCAAAAGGATTGGAGCAATTGCTTTTGTTGGATGAGTCATGTAAATTGGGCCTGTATATCCAAACTGTTGATTGAGAAAACAAATAAATATATAAAAAAATGGATAGCTACTCAAAAAATAAATAAAATTCTAAATAATTCATAAATACCATTTCTGTAAAATAAGGAAGAGCACCACAGTGGTCCAAGTGGAAATGAGAGATTATCACAGCATCAATGTAGTTTGTTGCTGGTCCCTCAGGCACAATGTATGAAAAATCAGGAAATCTTCTCTCATCATTGAAGCCCATATGCATACCGCAATCCAACATGATATTTTTACCTCCCATTGTAACAAGAATGCAGCTTCTGCCAACATCTTGTCCAGCTCCCAAAGGTGTGACTTTAATGTCTAACATTTTCGTATTATAAAAAATAATATTCAAAATACTCGAATCTAAATTAACTTTTTGATAATACACTTTCAGTAACGACTTCCGTTATTGTCTCAAGAAGGTGAAAACTGGAAACATTGTTTGTATATATAAGCTTTCCTAACCTTGAATATTGTACGCTTATTTAACAACACGTGTGATAATTTTATAGAACCTTTTTACAGAAGATAATATAAAGCAAACAAAAACTTGGTAAAATATAATGCAAGAGACGTTTTACACAGATAAATCAATATTTATTACATTTTAAAAACCTTATATTACTAAAACATTTCAATAACCTTGAGCGCTATGTGCGCCGGTATTGTAATCGTACAAGTAGGCGGAGTCAATATACATAGTACACCAATATGGCGGATAAATGCGAGGAATTATTATATATAGCAGTGAATATTTTGAGAGAAAAAGTAATATTTATAATAATAACAATAGAAAGTATTTGTTATTATGGAGGTTGTAATTCGCAAACAAAGTTTATTGTTAATGGTGAAAAATTGGAAAAAGGAAGCGCGCCCCGGCGCCGGAATTCTGTCATTTAAAGCTTTTATTCATAGCCTGCAGCGGGCGTACCGGTCGTAGGTTTCATATTCGTTTTTTATCACGTATAAGGAAAGTTAAATAAAACAATGCCAAAAACTCGTGTCTTAGCATGTCATCGGAAAGATAACACGTAATTGTACGTGCAAAAAGCACGCTATATTAACTAGGTTAGGGTAAATTCAAGTACATTTGCGCAAGGGTTGATAGGACCCGCAGTAAACTTATAAATTCATTCGCTTTGCGTCGTGAAAAAAAAATTTGTATGCGTGGTAGCCGGTAAGTATCTGTAAAGTGAAGAGAATTTTAAATAAATTTTATTAAGTATATGGTATATTAGGTATAGAACTGTTATTCTGAATTCAAGTTAACAGATACAAATTTTGAACAAAATCATTGGCGCCAAATTAAATTTCGATAAGCTATTTATGGTACTTTTAATTAAGTATTAGTAAAACCAAAATATGGCATTTTAAAAAACATAATTTACGGTATAATTTACGATAAATTTAAGTAAAATAAAATGAAAAAGTTTGAGTCAGCTCATATTTTAAATAAGAAATGGATATCGGATTAGGATAATGTGTCAAAGAAAATAAACTTGCGTAATACTTAATTACATTTTCCAGTTTTTATTCGTAATATTATAATTGTAGCAATTATTACCTCTATTTTATTTACATGTCACTGTATTTTTCTTCTTTTCCTCGGTAATAGGCTTCATTTACTGTAATGCGACTATAGTTTACGCACTACACGACTTTTTCATTCTATTACCTTTCTTTTATACGCGTGCAATCATTTTTGCGTGGAATGTAGTGTACAAGTGTACTCGTGTAATCGCACGTGTCGGATAAGTGTTTTTTTTTTTTTTTTCATTTATTTCAATGTATGCGTCATTAAATCGGAGTAGCTTAACTTCCATTTCTTAATCGGCCCTTTGCGAAAATCATTCGATGTGTCGGAACTAAACGCCGAATGTATATGTACATTTACGCTAACGAGGCAAAGGAAGCTATCTTTTTGAGTGTTTCGAACTAAATAAAAAAAGGCGCACTCACGAAAAATTACTAGTAGTGAGAGAAGACACAAACGCAGCTAAGTAAAAAAAAAAAAAATCTCCCGCTGAAAAAAATCGACGCATGTCCCATAGTAATTTTTCGTTAGGCTGCTAACAATAATCGAATTGGCTTTTTCAGACTACGAGTTGAGTATCATCCGTTTACTTCTTTTAATTACTCTAACAAAAGGTATAGGAAGCTTTAAAATCGTTATTATCTTGTTTGATATGTAAAAAATCTAAATACATGTTGTACTTCGTTATACGTAATAATTAGATAAGTTTTGTCAAAGAATTTCTCGGTAAAAAAAAGGAGCTTTCCGTCGACAGATTGATATATATTCGAGAATACATTGTCTTTTTGATGATTGCAAAAAGGAAATACTTGTATAGAAAAAATCGACAGATAGAACCTAAGATTATCCTTAAAGAAAGTCACGATTGTACAGCAGCAATTAAATTTTCTCTCTCGCATCGCTTCGAAACGGAAATACACTTGTATATTGCGAATATAATTTTCTATGTATATTTTAGTGCATTCGTGGGTTTTTCTTTTTCGTAACTGTACAATGTAAAATATAATTCCATCTAGCTAGCTACTCTGGGTACGGCTGAGCGCATATTCTTTACGATTACTTTTTTTTCCTTTTTTGCGTTACCATTATCTGATAATAGGGGTAAGGACTAGGTGAGACTGAGAAGACCTTGACGATTCTATAAGCGTATTTGGGTCGAACCAATTCCTTAAGAGTGTTTTGCCGCTCTCTTCTTTTCAATCGTTTTTCGCCTTTTTTTACTCGAGTAGTTTTGATCGAACTAAAATTTTGGCAAAGCACTCTTAACAAGCGAAAAATCATAAGGAAAAGTCGTGATTTAGATCGAGAAGTGTCTAATACAGAATTAGTTTAATATCAAGGTCTTCTTTCCTACATTTAGTCGATTTATGTCCACTCGATACATTCATATTTCAAGTTATGTATGATTAAGTGTATAGAGTAACATCTTTCTTCATAGATACCGCATAGAAGTTAATTAGTATAAACATCAGTTTTCAGTACATTGAAGGATATGCAGATAGAAGACGCGATGCACCAACGAGAAACTTTTCATTAACATTGAAGGTGTAAAGGACAAGTGTCTCGACGATTAGCCACGCAGTACGTAAGTCCAAAGTGTTCTCTCTTTCTTTTTATACATCATTCTTCGCAGCTTAAAAGTTTCTAATCGAGTGCAAAGAATTAGGATCGCATCTCATTGGGTTAATGTTTTTTTTTTTTCTGATTTCTGCAGTCGAGTTTTACTGCGGCAGTTGAATAATCAGCAGTCGGTGTAATTATCGTATCCACTCAAGGCGTCTCTTTGATAAACGATTCGGAAAAAACGCAGATTGCCTACAAAAACCTGTATTTTCATTCGATAAACTTTGAATTTACAATTCGTATATGCAATACAAAAGACGTAAGGTTGAAGCGGAATTATTGAGGACGCGCTAAAAAACGTAACCTTTCAAAAAAAGTTCTGTTTCAGTTGGTTGTCGGCGCGACAAAAAACCCATCGTAAATTTGTGTAAACTGTGTGCTAACTCGCTTGACAATTCGACTGGATATTTGTTTATTCTTTTGTACAAAAACTCGATGTGTGAAAATGCAATAGTTTTCGAAAACTTGAATATTTGTAACCTTGAAAATCACGGCCACTTATTACATAATCTTAGTAGAATACCTTAAAGAACAATTAACGAACGAGCAGTTACAGAAGAACGTGAAAATCGTACGAGTGCAGGTGTGCAACAATACAAATCTGAGAAGAAACTTTAAAGGGTGTCAAGTAATTTTCTTAATTTGGTGCGTTTCACTTTGAATTTTTTTCTCGAAATCCTCACTGCTTTCCTAGAGAAAGTGCTACGATACATTAGATAGATTTTTAACTTTAAGAGTAAAGAAAAAAGGCTTATAGAAAAATTCTTCAGGCAATAAACACTATCTTTAGTGGCGAAATAACGCGTTGTACTTGTTCATTAGTAATTTTTTTCAATTGATATGCGAGTGAATCAGTGTCCATCATCCTCATCGTGATTATTTTTTTTCACCGTTAATCGAAACTATACGATATTTCTGCACATTGAAGCGTAACTTTCAAGTAGCTCAATTGAACTTTCGCTTTATAAGTGACATGGCTTTGTAAAAAAAAGAACATCGACATCAATCTTAATTACAAAACAATTATCATTTTTTTTTTTCTTCAAATTTTCACATCGAACAGACAAATGACGGAATTGTGAATCATAAGATACTTTCATAATGTTAAAGAAATCGTAATTGCGAAAACGCAATATTTTAATTATAGTAATCACAATAATGTTCAAGCTCTTGTTAAACGTTCGGTCATTTGTCTCCACAATTTTCTAAAAATATAAACAACGAGTTCTTATAAAGACGAAATTCGCGTTCGCCGTTTTTGCTTTTTTAGTTTAATAAACTAGATGCTCGAACCGCTTGCACTATTAATCAATCATTATTGCTTGGACAAATTCGTTTAAAATTTTTTTTTGTTTAAACTTTCGAGAATTTTTTTCAATTTAATTATACAAAATTTTCACTAGCAAGCCACACCGCGGAATGAAACTAATCTGGTCCAGGAGTGAATGTCCCTAAAAAAGCAAAAGTCAACAAGCTATTTATATCAACTTTCTGATACTACGTATAATAATTATTACTCTGTAAAAATCCGACGCTAAGTCAATGAAATATAACGTTTAGAGACGGCCGTCTCTGCTCAAGACGGACGTCTTAACAGAATTTAGACTATCCCTTATGCGGCTTTACCTCGAATTTATAAGTACATGACTAGAGTCTTAGCGAATTCACTGAAACTGAAGCACTAAATGCCCGAGGCAATAAATAAACGCTCAGACGTAAAAATGAGTGAAAATCGATTTTAAATACGCCTAGTCGATACTTTTTTTTTTTTTTATTTATTTTTATACATAATTGCATTCGTAATAAATGCGTGCGGTCGGCATTCGTGCATTGGAACAGTTCATGACTTTCTTGCGTAATTTTTTTTTTTTTTATCTTAATAGACACTACACTCGCTTTTACTGGCAATGGCTGCACTTCATTCTCAATTGTGCAAACAAGCACTATGGATGCAGAGCTTCATTTTTTTCTTATACAATCTCGTTAGCCTCGATCGCTTAAAATCGCGCTTATCTTATACATATCGTTAGTAGGTATAGCTTCGATATATACGTATTATTTATGTTTATGTATATCGATACCGACGACTCTTATAACCATTCCCTCCGTCCTCTAATTATTCTCGCGTTTAATAAAATCTAAAATTCAATAAACAATGTACACATATAACACAATTTATAAATAGTTTTATATATCATCTATACAACAATAAATGGCATAATTGCTAGAATAGGATCGTACGCATCTTAGCTGAGCGCTCTCGGGTCCCGGCGCCTCCCCGGGCCGGCTTTCCACTCGAAAAACATCGAAACGTTCTGTGCATTTTCGTGGGACACAACTGAAAAGGCGACTGCAAACCATGTCGTTCGTTATATCTACAAGAGTAAGTGTGGCCGAAAGGGAGGCCCGAGCAGGCAGCGAGACCGCATAGTCGTGTACGTCTCTGACAAATAAAATCGTCCTACATTGTTCGCAGCTACACTCTCGTTACTTTCCGTTCAGGTGTCGGTACGTGGCTCCACATGTATAATATAATTAGCTCGCATTCGCTCGTATACACTGTTTAACTCTCTCACCACTCGCGCTCACATAATCATTCGCTCAACGAAATACATCACGAGTACTTTGGGGTAAACCAGATGTCTCTTATTACTTTGTAACACAGTCAGTCTTGGCTCGTCCATATTTTACACGTACCATTCCTTAATGTCCTTTAGCTCGCGCTTCTTGCCGTTCTTCGAGCCGCCCTGGCCGTTCTTGAGGGAGCCGTTGTAGGGCTGACCGGTGCCGGGCGCGCCGCCCAGAAGCGCGGCGTTCGGGTCCTGGCAGAAGCTCTTGCCGTCGTCGACTTTGTAGTTCACCTCCGGTCGGCTTTTAAACTTGAGAATTATCAGGATTATGAGGACGATGGCGATTAGAGCGCCCGCGATTATGCCGATTATCAGGGCGATGTTCTCCGCGAACTCGGACGTTATGCGCTTGTTGTTGTTGTTGGTCGTCGTCTTCGGCGGGAGGTTCATCACGGTGAACGGTATCCTCGTCGTCGTCGGCAGCTCCGCCATCTCCGTCGTCGATATGGTTGTGTACTGGCTCGTGCTTGTTGTCGTTACTTCTTGGGTTACGATGCTGCAAAGCAAAATTAATATTTCAACCTTTCGAAAAATATAAAGTCACCACCGGGTTTCGTCCGATGCTTAAAAACTTGACGTTCGTTAAATGCATAAACGCAGTACTTTTGCTGCTAAAAATAGGCAAAAGTGACAAATTAGGTGAGAATTCGTGTCAAGTACCTGCTGCAACTGCTCATTTGACTTTCTACCAAAATAGTCACCTAATTAAACATTTTTGACACTGACGATAAGGAAACGGGTAATACCAATTCGACTGACATTTAGCAACAAATAATAAACTAATCTTGTTGAAAACGAGCTCACACGAGAGTATTTTTATTCTTGTGTAAAAGAACCGAGGACGCTTTATTAATTTAACGGAAAATCAATGAAACAAAGCGCTAATAAAAGATGAATCATCTCGAAATTCGAGAACAAGCATCTCTCGCTTGAATTAATGAAAGAAAGCATGCGTCACGGGCCACTCTCATCCTCTGAAAAATCAATAATCTGCATAAGAAGTAAACATTAAACTCGGCTCACCTAGCGGACGTGCTCTCGGCAGTGGTACTGGAAGTACTCGGCTGGGAGGACGAGGCGGTCGAGCTCGCGGTGCTGCTGGCCGCGGTGGTGCTGCTGTAGGCGCTGCTGGTCCTGAGGCTGCTGGACAGCTGACGCTGCGTCGTGTAACTAACCGAGGAGCTCGAGTCTGGAAGCGGAGAGGCAGAAACGGGCACACGCGGAGCCCGAATTGAGGCGAGCGTGCAATATGGGCTCTCGAGCAGCAGCAACCGCTTGTTGCTTCTCTCGGCGCGCAGCCGTACAAAAAGCCCTGCATTACTGACCGAGTGGGCGAAAATGGCGCCACCGAGAGAGAGAGAGAGAGAACCAGCCGCGTATTGATCCCCCCCGGCGGGGCGATGATGATTTAAAAATAAGAGCGCAACCGCGTAATTAATCGCGTTCCATTGAAATTCGATACGCGCGACTTATCGATTGCGAGCGGCGACGGGTTCAGGAGATGGGCGCTCTGACGGAACGCGAGCTGACTGTTTGATTGATTTAACGAGGCTAGCTGGATTGCGGTTCGCCTGAATTTTGGTTGTCGTGCGCAATTCCAATCTTAAATCTAAAGCGTATTTCTTTTAAAATCATTTTCTGCATATTAAATTTAATTGGAAAAAAACATTTTATTTCTCAACCTTTCGTTCGAATAAAATTTTTTGAATATTTTCTAGTTTATACGCATTGAATTCTGTCCTACCTAAAAAAAAAAGCCCATCAATCGCGGCTTTTACATTTCCTTCTCAACGAACAAAATTTTTCATCGAACCCCTCTGAATCCGCCGGCAAAAAAAAAACCGCGCTCAAAGAGAAACGAGCGTAATATAGGTAGGCGTCCGGCTTGCCGAGCTTACCGGTGGCGGAAGTGACGAAGATCTCCTCGGTGGTTCCGGGATCCCCGGAGCCCTCCTCGTTGCACTCCTCCTCGTCGTCGCAGGGTATGTTCTTCTCCTGGATGTTGGAGCTGTGGCTCTTGGGCTTGCTCGTCACCGGCGACTTGGTCGGCGCCACGTACACTGGAGTGATCAGGTCGTCTGCGAAGGCAAGTCCGATTATTAGCGGCCGCTCGATATTTTACGTAGCCGAGCTTGGGTATTAATATCTGCCGGTGCGCCAACGCGCCCCTTCTCTTTTTCTTTAAAAGACGGGGCTTCGCGCGGGATGGGGTAGAGCGCGTTTTATGAACGTCGTGTGGCTTAGTTTGTCAAAATCAACGCGTGATTATTTAGTCATCAAAGGTTACGAACAAGCGATTTAAAATGCTCAATACGCGATGTTACCTATTAAAAAAATCGAGAATCAGGCCCCCTAATTTTTCGTTTAAACAAGCCCGAGCGAACCCTCGGGGAAGCGAAATTTCGGGGAGAGAAGTCGTCAATCACGAAATTGAGTTTTTAGTCAGTCGGCAAAGATTCGCGACCGGGAGCGCATCAGGCTCGAGGAGGTGAACGGAAGCACGAAAGAGGAAGGCCGGGGATTCCGAAGTTTATCTTTGGCCGGGGTTCCTAAATATGCAAATGAAGCGGAGATACAATCGGGCAATCATGAAGACGAAAAGGTAGCATCAGCCGCAGCGGGGGGCCACCGAGTTCGGGCTTATTTGTGCCCCGGGGATTATGCAGCCCGATTTGCATGAGATCATCCCAATAATGCACGTGTACACCGAGGCACAGCCGCGAGGCTGCCGCGCGAAATAACTTGTTTACTACATTCTCCGTGCCGATGAATCTTTTAACGAAGCCGCGGATATTTATTGCCGCTTGCGCCGCGCTTTCCTTTATTTTCTTTATCGAGGGCTTTTCGAGTTTCATTTGGATAATCCCACCCGCCGATGGCTTATCCCGGTGATTGATGATAACACTATCCAATCCGTAATATTAAATGAATTGATTCATTTCGAGAGTTATCGATCATTTTCAAAGTTTCTGGTTTTGATTTATTTTTTTCAGTTATTTCGCAGTACTTTTCTAAAATTGATCGTTTCAATCGATATTTTAGGCTACAAAAAGAAAAATTCTTTTGCAAAGTAAACAGTTTTAGTTGCAGTCTAATTCAAACCTGTATTTTTAATATACTTTAAACGCGGCATTTCCTTATTATGCAAATGACTTTCGTTCAATTTAAATATTTAAAGATCGGAGTTTTAAAGCATCCAGCATAAACTACACGTTTCATAATAAAATCAAGTAAATTTACTTGGACTTCTAAAAGCAGAGCTGCGTGCAAAATTGGATAGTGTCTTTCGGCGAGTATGTATTACTTACACTTACCGGAACCGTTTTCATAAATGGGAGTGCACTCCTCGTCCTCGTCGTCACCGGCACAGCCACTTCCGGCCCCGGAGAAAATCAGGTCGTCGTGGACTCCGGGAGATCCTGATGCGGGTGTCTAGACAACAAGGGTTTATTAATCAGGACTTTTATTTACTGTAACTTGTTTTAAAGAAAAACGGCAAAAATGCTCAATTTTAGGAAGGAAATTTCAAAAGTGCTAACAATCAAAAACAATTATAGAAAGCAACACAAACAAGATTTAATCAGAAATCTAACTTTGTAACAATGATCGTTGAAAACCTTACTTTCGAGGTCATCATTTCTATTAAACTCGCGAAATTACCTGCTGCATTCGCTGTAGCGGCGCGGCTCGATCGACGAGGCTGCCGATCGGCAGGACTTGGACGTTGTCCTTCACCGTCACTCGGACGTCCTTCGTCGCGGCCAATTCGAGGATCCGCGCGCCGTTCACCACCAGGCCCGATATGATGCCCATGAAGGGCTTTTCTATTCTGCTCTTGCCGTAGTTCCAGTGGCCGCCCACTTCGATCGTCGACTGGCTGTTGAACACGACGTGTTGGGTTCCTGCGAAGATGTCATTCTTTAGTATAACACGACGTTGGCGTTTCGCGAAATTTTGTCGGGAAGCAAGTGGAAGGGACTTTGTTCGGCAGATTATCGAGCTGAGCTTGTTTTTTAATAGATGCGTCGATACTTTATTTTAAGTTCTGTCGCTGAAATTACACGGATAAATAAGATTTTACTTGAAAGCTTATATTACATGAAATACACTATTTCATCCTAAAAAATATGCATTAAATTCGTCATTTACTCGTTTTACAGTTCATCAGAAAGTCTTTCTTTTTTGTTAACTAACAAAATTGAATAATTAATAGTGCCCAAGCCAAGCTAGCAAACAAAGAGTCGAAAACAAGTTCGTAGAATGCAAATCGAGAAGAGGGAAGCGAGTTCAGAAGCTCGGGTCGCCGGCAGGTCAAAAGGGGAAGATTCTCTTTGCCCCGTAAAAGTCCGGGAGAGCAAGCACGAAGCCGAAGAAGATCAAAAGGCTTCGAAAGTAGTCAAACGAGGTGCTCGGCGACGTAATGATCAACGTTTTTGTCGATTCTTTGTTTGACGGATGTTTTCGTTTGACCAGACACCAGGCGAGCAAGAGACCAAGAAGGTTCGCCGGAGGAGTTACTTTCCCCTCCTTACTCGGCAGCGAGCCACCATAACTGACCACCGGTCAGTTCGAGCTGCACTCGCTTCCCTGCACGCGCGCTCCTTCCGATCGCAGTACTTTCGAGTAAAAGCCCGTAGTGCTTTAATAATTTCACGTAAACTGGGTTAGACTTTGGAGAAAAAGGCGCGGAGCTGCTTCGCGGAAAGACGCGTGCGGCTGCAAAAGAGACTCGAAAGAATGTCGGCAAAAGAGCCTTGGGCTCCTCTTGCAAACCCTTTTCCCTTTGTGAGCCCAAAATCTTGTTGGTTTTGAGAGCAGGCAAGCATAAGTACCGCGCACATATCGTTAGCGGTACTTAAAAAACAGCCCTCCCGCGTGCGTTTCTCCACTTTTCGCGTTTCTCGAATATATATCCCCATGCAAAAATCAGCCCGGCTTTATTACGTCGTCAATGTTTTTTATCGCTCTTTCAACCGGTGATTTAAAGCTCGCGATAAAGTCTCTCGACGCGAGCTCTCATTAAAAAATCCATTTCGCATTACGCAATATAAATAACGCGGGTCCGGCTGTCGGGGCAGCTGTCGAAAAAACGGGAATACCGCGCGGGCGCTCGAAATTTTAGATATGCAAATTGGGAGACGACATCGATCAGGCCATCATGGCTGCTCGGGAGGTTTCGGGCCCTCCGAAGATCTCGATCGGAAAAAATCGATAATCCGGCTATTTTTATACTAGGCGACTAGAACCTGCAGCAGCTACGAAAAACCGGTTGTGCGCGCGCGCGCGTCGTGCGCGTGCTTTTGTGGGGGTCAGAAGCGCGACACGAATTTACGAGCGGAGCGAGATTCATCGTCCGTATCTTAATTGCCTCTTAATCGCGATGCCTCATGCGCGCGAAATCGCCGCCGAGCCGAGAAGGAGGGAAGGCCGATAATTTTCGTGCCGGCCGTGCTGAAAAAATGAGCCCGACTGACAGTTGTAACAGGCGACCAGAAGAAAATAGCTGGCGAGGCGAGGCGAGAGCTGAATTTAGGCGTTTCTAGTGCCGGTTTTCCGAGGCAATTTTTTGTACGCAACGCTTTTGGCGTCGGTGGCGTCACCGACGGGGACGAGTGGAGCGGAAATTTAATGCGATTTCAATCTTCTTGCGAGCTGTATTATAATGAGGCCAGCAATGCAGTTTTAGTTTTGCTTTAATAGTGCGCCTATTAAATTACGGTTTGCGTATAGGTCAGTTAACATCTAACACTTTTTACATTTCACACAATAAACATTGTACGTTATTTAAAAAATTCGGAAAAATGTAATTTTGACCAGTCGTTTATTTGATATTTAAAATAAAATTTAATTACAAATTATTTGAACTAGTTTATCTAATGTTAATTTTTTTATATTTGGATCTTTTTTACACAAATTGCTATAGAAATTTATACCTGTTTAATATATAGTTTTTTTTAGCAAAAAATTGCAATCGCAGATATCTGTTCTGTCAGTCTATAACAAATAAATAAATAAACGATGATTTATATAGAAAATTTAAAAAATTTGTTGCATTAGAAAATTATTTTGCTATAGCTAACATTATGAAAATCGGTAACATTAAACATTTTATGAAGGAAATATGTACACAGATTTTCTTTTTAAAAACATAATATTAGATAAACACAATCTCGTTCAAATTTATCTCATTAAAATATCAGTAGTAAAAGTGAAATTTTTTAGAATTGAGACGATTTCAGCATTCAATCGCAGAAAATACCAATCGCTCAATAATCAATCATTATTAATATTTCTCCAACCAAACGCAACGGCAAATTCTCCAAATTTCAAGTAAAACTACTTTCAAAATTAAGCGCACCCAAAAGCCAAACTATCGGACATAGTTTCCGAGGGCAGGAAAGAGAGGCAGCCCCGCGCCGGTATGGATGTATGCCTCGCACGCACGCATCACCGACGCGGGGCACTTGACGCTCGAGCATAGTAAGGCCACCAGCGGGCCATGAACGGGCAGCAGGTCGCCGCTCGCAGGCCGTTTACCCCTTTGGCGCATTCCGATCCGAAGAAGACCAATAAACTGTATCAGTTTACTAGGAGCGCATGGTGCTGGCGCGGGTGTGCGTGTCTGCCTTGTCGCCGGTAGCGCCCGAGCAAGAGGGAGAGAGAGAGAGAGAGCTAATTTATACGGGTGGGGCCCGACATGCCACGCCCGCGGAGGAGATGCTCCCGAGCGGACCCAGACGGACCTTCCCTCCGCCCTCTTTTTACCGCTGCCAGTGCTGAAGATGCGCCGACGTGCTTCTCCTGTATCCTGCGCGCAGCGATCGGCTTCGGTTTTTTAAATTTATCTGCCGATTTGTTGGTTTAAAATGATAAATAAAACGCGCAAGGTGAATTTTTATATATTTTGCGCGAATGATTAGCTAAAAATGTAACAATTTCCATTCACTCATCAGTAACTCTAAATTTAGATTTAACGTCAATTTACTGTACACCGGACAGCAAGTATATTCTTTTTTTGGGCAACGTAGTTAAAAAACCAAAATCGGGCATGAAATCGGTTTAATAAGCCCCTTGCCGCCACCCGCCCCTCGGCCCAGCCAGCCAATGGCAGGCCTCGAGATTCGTGTTTTTTGCGGACAATTAGCTCTTGGGCGACATAATCTAAATTAATAAGTAAACTCGCAGGACAGCATGTCGGGGACGGAGGTGGGTCGTCGAAAGCGGGTTAAGGTCGCGGTCTGGTTGGTTCCTACAAGTGGCGCATTGGGTTAAACTGGAACAGGGAACGATAAGCCCGCCGGCGGACGAAGCTGCCTAATCTTCTTGGGTCCTCCCGCCGCTTTCGAAAGACCGGCCGAGGAATTGCGGGCTGACTCAGTCGACAGACTGCCACCGCCGAGTGCGTGTCGCTTTTTCAGAGTTCCCGATTATTTGGCCTCGAGGCGGAGTCGATCCATCGATTGCCTTTGGCCAGGGAGTTTATTTCAGTGGATTTAGTTGATTATTAAAAATTAAAAGATTGGAACCCTTCGTAGGTGTAGAAGGAACTTGAAAAAATGTTCTGCGTAGCGAAGTTAAATATAAACTCGGAAAGTTTAACCTATTTAAACAGTACATTTTTATTAGAGTTAAAAGCAGATCATTGTTGTTTAATCCGATTCTTAAGTCTACCGAGTATTTACACGATTACGCTCTAATGAAATAATACTATTATGAAAATTTAATTTTACTAATGACTGCTAAACTCCAATCACGTTTAATTATTGTAAACTATATTTATTTTACTATATAGAATAAATATTGATTATGCGTTAAATGAATTTCATCTGATGTGGGTAAAATGCGCAGTCGAATAGAGATTCAATTAAATTAAGTCTCGGAAATAAACATTTAATTTCATAATATACATTAATTATTTCCGTACTTTTTGAAATGTTCTTCGTTATTCTTTTATTGCAGAATCAATATCCTCTATAATGTACTTAATAATTAATTGAAAAGTTTTAATAAAAATAATAAAGAAAAGAGCACTTGAAACGATGAGTTCGCGCGAGTTCTATTATATGAACTTTCAAACAACAGTACGCATTCACCGTCCACTTATTTACTCGGCCCAATAGCAGCATTTAATTTCAAGCGCTCAGCCAAAGCATTTTAATTACGAGAAGTGCTTCTCACCAGAATTGAAAGCCCAAGATAAAACTCGGGCCGCCGAGCGCGCGATAGAAACTGCAGAACTCGCTCGGTGCACAAACGAGCGGCGCGCGCTCGAAACAAGACCCATTATATGCATTATCGCCCGGTCGACATAAGAAACGAGAGCGGCAGCACGTGTCCGTCGCCCAGGTTCTCACGCGCGGCGTCCGTCCGGCTCTCCCCCGGCGCTATTGACATTGAAAACTCGGCAGTTCAGAAATTCACCGCGATAACGCGCTCACGCACGCGCTATCGCCTACGTACGCTTACGCAAGCAGAGAGAGAGAGAGAGAGAGAGAGAGGGGGAGTAAACAGCACGGACATTAGGCTTGCTTGCTTGCGCGCGCTCGCGACACCTCCGGGCCGTTTGTTCTCCTAGTAGCTCGGACACTCGGCGGCATTCGTCGACGAGATGATTGATAGCCGCGGCCTTGACTGGCGGGGGCGTCGCGCGCGCGCGCTTGCGATGCGCGGTCCCACGAGCCGGCGCGACGTTCACACAGCCGGGGCCGCGGTGGGAAACTTGGCGCTGGGTATGGGAAAGCAAGGGGATTCCCAGGCGGGCCACGCATGTGCGAAAGCTCCGAATTCGCGAAGGGCGGAGGAGACGCCGCCCGCCATGCCTGAGAGAGACAGAGAGGTGGAGAGAGAGAACGAGCCGAGAGCAGATAGGATAGTCCCTTCTTTCCTTCCTTCCTGCCTGCCTGCCTGCCTTCCGTCCTTTCTTGGACGGAGAGAGAGAGAGAGAGAGGAGAGCGAGAGAGGCTTCCTAGGAGCACGAGCCGATCTACTCCGAGCCCATGCTAGCCTGATGCTTCTAAACACTTTGCCTGGCTGCGGCCTAACCTATGCCGGATAATAGACGGCAAATAGAAACTTGCGTTAGAGCGGGGCACCCCCTGCGTTTTCTGCCGCTTTTTTACTTAGGAAATAACGAATTTTAACGGATTTTTTTCTCACGCTTCTATTAATCATTAGATTTCCGTCTGTTATTCTAGTTATATCTCTGTCGTTTTCTAGTAATGATAAACGATTTTTCTGCCAAAAGTAATTTAGACTTTTTGCATCTGCGATTTAATAATCAGCGCTCAAAACGGCGACAAAAGCTCCTAACCGTCTGCCGTTCTGCTAGATTCTATATCCGTTTCTAGTCGCGACTATCATTGCCTACTAACTAATAAATTTCCGCAAAAAGCGGCTCGATTCCCACAGCGCGGAAACTCGAGGCTGGCGAGGCCAAAGTCGTCGTGAATCGAACGAGTGTTAATGACACGGCAGGCGGCTCGCTCTCACGAAATTTCGGGGATAATCTTGCTCCTGCAACGGACACTCTCGAGAGCGGATGTATAATTCGCGGAGCCCTCGACGGCGGCGGCGGCGGCGGCTCGCAATCGGAGAATCTGAAAGTCGTGGGAAAGCACGTGTGTGTGCGCGCGCGAGCGGCGCCGGCCGATAGAGAGAGAAGGCTTTCCCATAGACTCGGATATTTCTCACGGGCGAGAAAAAAAAAGGGGCGCGTCGTCGCGTCGCCCGGGCCCGGTCACTTGCAGTCCGAACGGCGCGAGCCAGGCGTGAGAAGATATTGAACTTGAGCGCGAGTTCCGCGACGAGAATACCAGGCACGCATCGGCCGGCCGCTGGTGGCTCTGCACACACACACGACTTCTCTCGCGTTACCGCCAAACGCGCTTGCTTCCCTCCGTTAACCGAGCTTTCGCCTGGCGCCGGTTTTATGCGAATCGAGCTTAGAACTCGTTGGATTAGATTAGATAGCGCGAATTGCGCCGAGCATTTTTCGAAGCTGCGGAGGCAGTCGAGTGCGGAGTCGGATGGAGGCATCGATACGGAGGACAATCGCAAGAGCGGGAAGTCTCTCGGCCCGTCTTACGGTCGGCGCGTTCCTCGAGAAGCACGTGAGGGGTAAATTGGAGGAATCCCGAGACACCAGCTCTCGCGCTCTAGTCTCCTAGTCAGGCTGGGAATCGGTTTCCCCTGAAGCTGTGAAGATTCTCACGATAAAGCCGGAGGAATTTCGCGCGGGACTCTCTCACACGGTCCCTCGTGCGCGAGAAATCTCGGCGGCGGCGGCTTTTTCTCTCCTTCTCTCTCTCTCCCTCGCGCGAGCAGAATAACCCAGGCTATCCCATGCCTCGTATGGAAATGTCGCCCGGCGCGTAATCCCGTGGGAAGACGTCAAAGGCGTAATGAAGTATATTCGGCCGGCGATCATCGAGCGAGGGCTCGTGCGCGTGTCGGTGTGCGCGAGACTCGGGAGTGACGGGAATCGTCCCACGCTCGAGTCCCACAATCGCTCTCTCGCACGCTATATGGGAATATCCGCGCGCGGAACTTTTCGCGAGTTTTCGGCGGAGGCTCTCCCGCGGGAGATCCCGCGCGCAGATGACGTCTGCTTCCACGTACACGCAGCCGACGAGCGGGGGAGGAGAGGCTGTGCGCGCGCGCCGAGATAAGATTCTCCGCTCTCTCTCTCTCTCTAGCATACCGCGCGAGCCGCGTCTTCACAGCCAATTAAATCGTTCCCACGGGAGCAAACCGTGGGAGAGTCTCCGGGAACGCGAGAAATTGAAACCCGGGATGGCCAGGACTCCATGCTCGGCCAAGAAGTCGTCCGGCCGGGGCCGAATTATTTTCGCGCGCAACCGAGGCGCCGTCTCCTTCCTTGGGAGCTCTTTAAATAGCACCTTGCGCACTTGTCCTACCGAAATTCCCAAGCCCTCTCCCCCAGAATCTATTAAAATCTGCGCGATCACTTTCTCTTTTGTAGTCGTGCAAAGTTGCACTTTTACCATCGAGCAAATTATCCGAAAGTTGAAAAGAAAATCGTTTTACGCGCAATTGCGTGAAAGAAAAAATTGCAGCTTGAATTTGCGGCTATAGGTGCTGATCTAATGAGAGCGGGGCCCCGCGAACTCGTCCCGAGTCGAAAAAGTGCTCGACGCCGGTCCGATCTATAGGTGATGGCGAGCGAAAAAGATAGTCAGAGGGAGCGAGGGAGAGGAAGCGAGCATTAAAAAAGAGGAGAGGCAGAGGGCAGGAGGGAGAGAATGTGTGAGAAAGAACGGGCGAGCGTGTGTACGCGCCGGAGACGCGTGAGAACCCGGCGAGGGCGCGTGGGAAAACCGAGTAGGTAAGCGGCGCTTGTAGTACCAGGAGTATACGAGGACCGAGGAGCTGAGGCCGCCGAGCCGAGGCGCAACGGTCAGCGCGGCTCTCCCGCAAGCGAGCGAGTATTAGGAGTGTCGCGCCTGACATGTGCTTTTTGCTTGGGCTACAATTTTTTTTTTATTGCCATGATTATGTGCAAATTCGCTGTGAACCTTACATTATTTATACTTTGTTAAATTTGAAAAAAAAAAATTTTTTTTAAATATATATGGTACTTGTTATTTGCGAATATGTTTAGTTTTATTTTGGTACGTAATAATACTGTTTGTATTATGTGTTTTAATAAAAAAGTAAGATTTAAATACGATACGTATTTGTTCACTGTAGGTGCCTACAGTAAATTATCTTTATAATGTGCTGCATTCCTGAGTTGAAAATTTAGGTCAAACGAAGAGAAGTTAAAATTCAATACAAAATTTAGGTCAAGCGTGTACGCGTTAGTTTAGAGAACCATAATGACAGAAGAAGTAGCTCCAAAAAGGAAAATTTTATTAATAGTTTTCCATCCAAAACAGATATAGTAGTCAGCTTTTGTCAAGGCGTAACCGCGCACAATATTTGCTTTTGAATGCACTGTGAAAGGTTTATTCACAATATGACTAGAAAATAGAAAACTTTTTGGCATATTTACAAAACAGTGTCTAATTAAGTTTAGTAAATGTCATCAATTTATTAGAAAATGTTATTTAAAATTAATCAAGCTCAATAATTTTTGAAAATCGCAACAATCCAACTTATCTCGCCAACTGCGGCAAAGCTATCGCTTCTAGAATCGCAGATACAGGCTTGCAATTGGCGTAAATCGCGGCAGTAAACTCGCGACATAATGGCTTGCATAGCCGAGAAAGAGAGAGAGAGAGAGAGAGAGGTAGCGCAGCAGCAAGTGAAATTTACGGCCTTGCACTTGGCGCGACCTTCCACGGGGACCTCGGGGACCTACGGGACCTTTCTCAGCCTCGGCTCGGCGGCTCCTCGCGCACGATTCGCACACTCAAGGCCGTACTCCCGTCACGTTTCTGCGGCTGCTGCTCCATAACGAGCCGATTCCGCGCGCGGAAAGCAGGCTACAACGTTCCCGGAGAAAAATGTGAGAATAGAGGGGTGGCGCGGTTCTCTGGCTCGGAAAAGAGCCGGCCTTTAAGGGAAAGACAGAGAGAGCATCGTTCCGGCGCAGCGTGAGAACGAGAGATCCGAAGGTACAGAGACGTCGTCCCGCCAGCAGGAGCGCATGCCGCCGGAGTAGGTGCGATCGAGCCCTTGTTCGCCGCCTTTTTAACCCTTGCGGTTTCGCCGGCGGAGAGAGGATGCTGACCATTGTACTGGTGGTTTCGGTTCGCGAGGACGGTGGGGGCCGCGAGCAGAAATGCTCTAGTTCGCGAGCAGGAAAGTATACCCCTACGGAGTTGGCTCCCGTAGGGCCTCACGCCCCGCTGAGAAGAATCGATCAATGGCCAATTTCAAGCTCGATTAGGTATCTTCTATTTAAGAAAATTGCTTTTGTAAACTCCGCAAGCAGGGATGCAGGAGGACCGAGCTGGTCGGCTGGTCAAATTTTTCTAAATCTTTATGCAATGCAAATTGAGGATTGTGTCATTTTTAACACTTGTTCAATTGCAATGAACATTTATTGCGAAAATGATTGCAAAAGATCGGGCTAGAGGTCTAGGATAAAGTCCGAGTTGAAAGTTGGAGCAAGAAATTTAGATTGGTGAGAAAAGCATAAACTTTCATTTATTCGGTATTGGGAAAGATTTTTCGGTCGAAAAGAATAAAGGTAACAGACTCTTGAATAGCGGGCACTTTTTTGACCAGGAAAGTAGACTCCCTTGGAAGGTCTGTTCGAACGGCTCCAATCTGTAATGCAGGAATAAGTGCGCTTTTTGCGGTCGGTCCTTCAATTCAAAGCAATTTCACGCCACTTGAATTTCTATTCAGCGAAATGACTTTTGTAAACAACTTTCACAGGATAGCAGAAGAATTGCAAAAGTAGAATAAGGAGTGCCTCCATGGAAAGCAGACCTCCCTCTCGAAACCTTCGGAGGGATTATGACCAGACCGCAAGCCATTATAAAACCATTATTGCTTCTATTCTGAAAAGTCAACAAAGCATCGAGAAATCTCAGGGAAGCAGAATAGGGAAGAAAGTTTCATTTTCCACTATCTGTTTTAAATAACATTTTAATTGTTAATCATTAATTTGTTGTCATAACTAACAAACTATCTCTGTTAACTTGCCTCTGTGAAAAAAAGATGCAGTAAGATACGATGTAGTGTACAGTTTCTCTTGAGCGCGCGTTCTAAACTATGCATTACCAGAGGCGATAAACTATCAACAACAGAGGCAATTTTCCGGTACTTAACTTCTCTATTCATCAAAACGACTTTCGTAAACATCATCTACCAGGGAAGCAAGAGAAAATTGTAAGTATCTTAAAGGACTACAGGCTGAGGACGTGTTTTCTCGGCGCCTTTCGAGATGTAATTTACAAGCGGCCAGGAGAGGCTCTTCATTCATCAATCACCCCCTGCTGAGCGCATCGGCATTGACACTTCTTGAATTTTCCAGAGCCAACTTGCTCTTCTTCGTGTCGAGAGGACGAACGAGGTGTAAACGTGACAAATAAAGTTACAACAAAACCGATAATAATAAGTTTATTGAATTTAGTTTACCAACATTTTTAACAATATTTGACAAATAAATTTTCAATTCTGAATCAATCATAAAGTTATACTTTACTTAAAATAGGCTTTTGGATGTAGTCAAATATTTGTAAAATAATAGAAAATTATAATGCAAAAAAAAGAATTTAATCAAGTACTAAATATTTTTTTCACGTGCTGCTATTTACTTAGCATGGTAAAGTTTGAAAAACTTTACTTCTTTGTTGAAAAAATAATCAAGAGTAAATATGGGTAATATTTAATATTTTTAATGAAATTGTAAGAATTTAAATAATATATTTGAAATTTATTGTTGTTAATATTTAAGAAGATTGCAAATAATATAAGTAGCTTATATGTTTACATTTTTTATGAATATAAAATATAAAATAAAGTTAATAAGATTTTTGAATTCATTATTTTAAATTATCTAGCAATTCTATTAATTTATTATCAGACTTTTAATTATTAATTTATGAACAGACTTTAAATTCACCTTTTGTTAAATAAATGCTTTAATTATAAGACTTAAATACGCAGCGGTTTCATTCAATAAAACTATAAAAGCTATTTCTCTCAAATTACGAAAATGAAGAGACGTTTTGCATTTTCTTCTTAGCAAAACGCTATTTATACTTGCCTGTGATGAATTTTAAGAAAAATGACTTTTGTCGGGAGAACGTGCCGAGAGTGAGTGTAAGAGGCTTTGACACAAACCCTTACCTGTAATTAACGGCTGCCTCCCTCGAGGTCTATGGTAGACTTGAAAGGAAATTCTTATACCTCGACTTTTCTTCTCCGCCCTTTTGAGCTACCTCAGATGCACTTATATTATCCTGGGAAATACGTTTTGAAGGTGACAAAATCATCGAAGCGTTAAGACTTCCAGACTTACACAGTCATTTGCGCTTTATTTTACATAAATCTTATAACAAGTTTATATTCAGTATATTTAAGTTTTAATTTTAATATTATTTCAAAGAACAGTGCTTATGAATTTGCTTTAATAAAGTCTTTTGATTTAGATTAGTAAGTTTATAAAATGTTGTTAATTAATAATATAAATGTTATTCAATTATTTATGTATTATTAACATCAAACATTAAGTTTTTACAAGTTTACGCGAAGTAAAGCAGTGCAGTTAAATTATTAATGATTATTTAAATAGATATCTTCTGTTACTTTACGGTTTTTATTTCGAGTTCAAAATCTGGGTCAAACGGTGATTTATTTAAATTCAGTAAACAATGTAGGTCAAACACACCAGAGTTCATTCAGAGAATCATGATGACGGAGGAAGTAAGAAAATTTTGGAGACAGTTTTTCTAGCTATGCCAGGTGTCTCGTCTACGTCATAAAAGTATCATTCCCTTTTAAATACCTTTGCATGTTTTCATGTTTGGACAATTTGGTCAGGCGATAATGTATATAGGACTATTGGATATCACAACAGAAAGTTATTTATATACTTTATTAACTTCACAATGATCTTATCATTATTACTCTAGCCTACATTCTCCAGTTGAAAATGTAAGTCGAAGCAGCATGTTTAAATTTAGATCAGTGTGTTACAGTTGCATTAGAATGATATAACGACAGAGGAAGTATTTCAGGAAGCAGACATTTTGGAAAAAGTTTTTCTAGGCATTATAGGCCCACACTGTTGTAGGTAAACGTGTCGATGATTATCTTTGCTTTTGAATACAGAGATCGTAAATTTTAGCTTATAAGCACCTTTGTATTGGTTTTCACGCTTAGATGATTTTGTCACCTTCGAATGACTTTTGTAAACATGAATCCTAGGAATATATGAATACACTAGAGGTAGCTGAAAAGGGCGCCGAAGAAAAGTGTAGGTAAGAATTTTCTTTTCAAGCCTTGGACGTTAAAGGTCTCAAGAGATATAGTCATTACTTACGACAGAGATGATACTTTTGAATCAAAAGATTCTACTGTACACTTTCATTTTAGCGAATTCTCTTGGCAAAAGCCTTTTTTCAAAATACACAGCATAAAAAACTGTAATTAATGATTTATTACTAATAAGAAAATGCAATATTTTCCTTAACATACGAATTTAAACTCAATTTACATAAGATTGTGGTAAATATATTATTCAATATTTTTTTAAAAATAAAAATTCCAAGTGTCAACAATAGTAGAATATAAAAGAAAAACTTTTTACCTCAATACGTTGTACGAATTATTTCGTAATTAACGTTTTCTTATTAAATTTTAATTTATAGTTAAATTATAAATTTTTATAAGCAAAAATCTCGTTTATTTACTTTTATTTCTATGAATTTATGTCTACTAATATGAAGCAACAAAAAACGATGTTTTAAGGGTCGGAGTGATTTCCAATAACCTTAATATTATCATTTATACCCTATTTTGCAAAGTCGTGTTTTTAACACTTTTATCAAGCTATATTTTTTGTGACATTTGCGCATTTTTGAAGCAAACAGGATTGTGCGAGATTAAGTAGTTGAAAAATATTGCCCAATAATTAAATTTATCAACAGCTATAAGGTATGACCATAATGAGGAATAAATTTATTATTTGTACACAAATATTGTGGGGCGAGGTTTGGCTTAGATGGTAAGAACCTTGCCGTCTAAGAAAAGCCCCGTTCAAGGGGTGCGAGTTCGAAACTTCTTCGTCAGTTCGAATTAATTGAGGATATTGCAAAAAAATTTCCTTGGTTTTTTCGGCGATAAAGAGCGAATTCGTAAACCGCATAAAAAAAAAATATAAAAAAAAAAAAAAAAAAAAATTTGCAATTATATTGCAAATAATTTTTTAGTTTTGGCAATAAATACATTGAGAAGCAAACAAATTTAAATAGATTAAATATGTCAAGACGATTTATATTGATTTTATATTGACTTGCGTATTGAAAAATAAACTTTCGGGAATTGCGTTTTAAGTTATAAATCACGTTCGAAATTGCGAAGAGCTCCGTGCACTTGATTGTTGAGCAGTCAAATCTACCAGGGCAGCACAAAAGGTAGGAGCCCTTTCGAGTGGCGGTCCTAAGTCCTAAGTCACCGAAATAAATCTTACCGATGTTTACCAATTTGTCAGGCGCGCTTAAGTCGCTGTAATCTGTGAGCTTAAAGGCACCGGCAGCGCCTCCATTATAACTTAATCGTATTTCATCCGCAGGCGTGAAAAGCATTGTAAATACAAATTAGTTAAAGATTTTCTACCAAGGAACCAGAGGGTCCCAAGAGCTCTCAAGATTTTAAGGAATGGCGTCGGTGCCCAAAACCGGCCACTCCCACAGCGCATCTCTGTGGTCACTGTAGGAAAAGAAAAAAAAATAGCTTTTCCCAAATTGCCAAGCCCCCGGGCACATAAAAACGAAAATCTGAAATCGCGAGGCTAACAGGCAGGTATGATTCTGAAGAAAGAGCCGCGGTCTCGGCAAATGGACCTCGAATGTCAATGAAAAGGTGATCGAGTCTATTTATGTGTTAATTATTATGCGTTTAAGCGCAGTATCCCGAGGCGCGAAGAATATTGTAAATGCGAATTAATCGGAAGATTTCCATCCGGCGAGTAGAATGCCTTAAGAGGCCTCGGCTCTCGGTTGACAAAAGGCACGCGACGAAAAAAGCTCACTTTTGACCGGAAGGGTTGATTTCGGTCGGGCCCCAACTAGGGATCCATGCCATCAAAGCGGTCTTTCTGCAGCGGGCAAAGGTGTCGAAAGGTCCGTGCACCTGTCGAGATTGGCGTTGCGAGACCGATGCCTCGGTAACGGGGTCAAACGTATCGAAAGGGTTGACACTTGCCGAAAAATGTGTTACCATTTTCAACAGGGCGGCATGAGGCCCGAGAAAGTCGCTTGAGAAAGGTTTAGAGGACCTTGACCAGGTAGATGGGCCACGCCTTTTACTCGGAGGCTGCCAATTTGTCCCCTCCCAGAGGCCTCGTGCAGGTAGACGAAAAAAAGATGAACGCCGAGTTTTACCGATAACGGCTGTACGATCCCCCATTGGAAATTTCGGCCCGCGGACGGTTATTCGAATTTGTTGAGTGCTAGAAAGCCAAATTGCGCCGGTCATTAAGTACGTTGGGCGCCGAATTTGGGGTAGGTTCTGTGCAACGTTCGTTATTGTCGGTTGGCGAGAGGCAGCGTGAGAACTCGAGGGCTGGAGAGATTTTTGTTGCTTCTCACGATTATCAGAAAACCAGGAGGCCCGAGGAAGATTTAAATTTTGAGATTAAAAAAAACTACCGGAAACTCATATCCGTTGCTTTCGGAAATGCATGTAGTTAGCTTACCCTATTGTTTTCGCAGATTTCGAATAAAAAACTTTTTTCGCTTTATTTCTAAGCACTTTTTATGAGCACGGCTTCTAAAAAATTAATTATTTCGAAGTCTAGGTAATTAGTTAAAAGTGGGAAAGTTTTTTTGTAAGGCCAAGAATTTCTTTGAAGCATTTATAGTGATTTCTATAAATAATTATTAATTTGATTATCTTGCTTAATCGACCGTGAAGAATGTACAAGTTCGTAAAGGATTCCGTCAATGTCACTATTGCACGCAAGACTTCCACGATCGATCTTTTTTATGAAGCTGAACTTTTTATGCAGCCTCCGTTTTTATATTGAGAAGGTATTAATAGTTTATAAGTTTTCTCTTGAATAATGTGAAAAGTTTTAACCATAAATAGTTTGATGCTTTTAAGGTGGTTCCATTAAAATGAATCACCTTTTAGAAAATGATTTATATTATAATTTGCTAAGACTCGATAGCCTGAGTAAAAATATATGTAAATGAAGGATGCTTTATGCAATAAAAAAAAAAACTATTTTGTACCAAATTTTAAGACCACAAGTGCAGATATTGTTTATTTTAAAAAATGTCGATAAAGCATTGGAATCTCTTTTGTTTATCGTCGGATTTTAACATACAGGGGCTCATTTTGTTCTTTAAAAAATATTATTTAATGGTACCGATGGAATATTTCAGATATCAGTGATGGCTGCAGCGTAAAGTAGAATTGTTTATGCGAGGTCGCGCAAAATTGTCCGCAGGTTAGTAAACAAATATACTTTATGGTACATCATCAACAGCATCTAAAATTTTTCATCGGTACCTTTATTTATATGCAATTTTTTAAGGAACAAAATGCACCCCTGTAAGTTAAAATACTAAAGAGATGTCAATGTTTTATGGACAATTTTTAAAATTAATATCTGCGATGTTTACTCAGACAAGTCTTAGAAAAATAAAATATAAATTATTTCGTAAAAGGTGAATTATTTTAATAGAACCACCTTAAAAGTTTCTGAAAATTATTTCTCCCTCGGCAGAAATGCATCTAGCTTTTGTTTAAGTTTCCGTCTACGTCATAATGGATAGCCTTTTAAAATTTCAATCTCTGCAGTAAATAAATTTATTTACGTAATACAGGTTACATTAATAAAATAAATACAATAATGGATAAACCATTACTAAACAATAAATTTACGTAAAGCGTCTATTTTGTATATTACACATATTTTTGTTAAATTGAAACTAGGCTCATTGTTTTTTAATAAGGGGAACCCCGTTAATTGTAATAAAATAAACAATAAACTATATATATAATATATTGTAAAAAATTTAAAAATGATATGCCAGCTAAAAGACGTTTTACAGTATGAAACGTAAAGTTTAAGAGAATTCTGTAGAAACGAATGAATTGAAAAATAGAAAGGGTTATAAATTGATATCAAAATGATATAAAATGTGTTACCATTTTTACTAGGAGCCCAGAACGCCGAAGAAAGCTTTCAAAAGATTTTAAGCTAAAGCAATCTGGCGGATAGATGGACCACACATTCTACACATGTGTAGACGTTCCCTACTGCCTCTCTTCTCCCAGGTCAAAGAACCTTTTAGACAAGGCGAAGAAACTGTCGTAAAGAATAATAGAGTACACACTCAAGAGCAGAAACACTTTTATTTTCTATATTTTAGTTGTGAAAAAGTTTAAAACTATGAATTTTGAGCGAAAAAATGAGAGCGATAAAATTGGCTCAATTTAACATATAAATTTTATATGCAGAAAAAATTTCAATAAAACTTTTCTCGTTGTCGTTTACAATAGAAAGCTCAAAATTTACAATAAAATACGAAACGATTCCGAGGGAAAAGCCAGGAGGCTTCGTTTAGATGTGAATATCCGCAGAAATTTCCTTCCGATAGAAAAACCTTGTATATATATATATATATAAAATCGAATAAAGCCTAAGGCCTCGACGTTCGAATTTCCGGTTGATTTTTTTATTTCGCGCTTTAAACCTTCCGCGAGCCTCATGTCTCTCTGGTAGCCGTGAGAAGGGAGCGAAGCCTTTCCAGGCCGAAAGTTCTCACGATCTCCTCTCCACACGCTGCAGTGTGACATTCGGGAGCTTCTTGAAATTCCGAAGCGGTAACATTCTTAGCAGGGAACTCGAGAGCAGCGTAGCCCAATAGCTTCGGATAATGCGCTCGACATTTTTATTGAAATACCGATGTCGCTGTTTATCACCGATGCATTCGTCAAACTTGTGTACACCGATTCCTTAATGTCGAGCTATTTCGAATATGCATAGTTGCCGAACTTTAAATTGCATTTTCCCGTCATTTTCATCAGAGCTAATACTGTCCTCCTAGGGGCGTTTCGGGGCTTCTTTCCCCCACCACGGCCGCCAGCGGAGGGTCCGTTCCAGCAGGTAAATAGACTGAACGGAGAAGGAATTTCGGGTGGCTTTTATGTCTACAAACTGCGGCACGAATCGCTTACAGGTTATCGTTATCCCTGCTTTAGAAGCAAGAGAGAGAGCCGGCTTTACACGGGCCATTAAAAGGTTGTTTCATGCTCGAGTGGCTCCCTATTGTTTAAAATGACTTTTGTAAACACTTTTCTCAGGGGACTAGAAGTGCATTAGAAGTATCTGGAGAAGGCGCAGGTCCAGGTATGAAAATTAAGTTTGCTAGACGTGTCTAGCCCAAGGGTCGGGGTCATTACTTCCGGCTAGATTTACGACAGGCTAATCTCGAATCTTTAAGGGATTTTCTGTAAAAGTCAATTTTCTAGCCATTCTCACAGGCAAGTATGAGAAGCGAACTGGCCAAAGAGGAAAATGGAAAAAATTGCTTCTGCAAAACGACCTGTATTCTAATGGTTGTTTTGCATGAAAACAATATTGATTAAACGATTAAGTAATTAAATGGTAGTGTAATTCAAGGTTAACATGCACATCATAAATATTGATAAATAATAATTTAGTAAATTCTTCTTATTTAAAACGCTGTAATTAAATGAATTAAACATTACTGTACACTTATTATAAGTTAAATGCAGTTGTTTCTTTTATGAATAAAAATGTTCTTGCCTTTGTGCAAAGAATAAACTTGCAAGAAAGTGTCCGGTCACCGAATCATGGATCTTGCGATTGCTATGCAGTTTCATTAAAAATATATATTCGCTCAAAAGTTCCGCTTACGATAAAAAGTCCTGATAAAACTGGACTGGAAGTAATACATAAAAACTACATTTAATTTTGCATAATTTCGGAACAATTACAGATTTTTAATGAAAATAATCTCAAATTAAAGCTCTTTCGTTTCATATCTTATTCAGTACGCCAAGACTTTTAATTCTGGCGACGTGTTCTTAATCGCGAATTTTCCCTAGATATTTAAAAAGGGCACAAAATGAAGGAAACTGAAACGCGTTATCTTCTTTTTTTGGCCCGAGAATAAGTACTTTTCCGCAACTTATTCAAGATCCATGAGCCGTCGACTGAACTCTCTTCTTGTACAGTTTTGAGAGCAACAGTATAGATAATTTTCACTATGATAAGACGTCTGAAAAGTGTCGCGAAATGTTGTAATAACCAGGTTAGATATTCTTGAGTTAGTTAAAAATAGAATTTAAATTAATTATTAATCCCTTAATATGTGAAGCTTTCAAGAAGCACGACTTCTTCTCAACTTATTCTCTACCAATCCTTGTGAGAAAAAGTTGCTTGAGAAATCTCTCTTGCCCCGTAACGTGCCGTAACTTTTATTTAATCCGGCATGTCAATTACGGCCAATTTAACAATGCTCCTTCCTTAATTAACAAAATATTTTCTTCGTAACATCGCGGCCGAACCGGAGATACTCGGTCGTTAGACTATTACTCTCGAAATTGCTCTTAAGGGGTGAAGATTAGCGTCATTAGAGTGCAACATCTTCCTTTATGCCTTATTGCGGCGTTTAAACATTTCCTCGAAAGCCGAGAAATTTTTACAATAAAGCCGCGAGGCAGCTCCTCTCGCGACCTGATCCTCTAGTAGTCTCCGATCAGAAAAATAAGACTTGTCACGGCGTTTCTCACGACACGTGGGAACGCGTAAAGCGAGACTTGACGCCGGTTATTTTTCTCTCTCTCTCTCTCTCTCGCGACTTGAAATTCAAACGCATTCCGATCTCCCTTCGAGTCAGCTCGCTCTCGGTAGATGAAAAATGCCGTGTACAGAGAAAGAGGAAACGTTTTTCAGCTCTCAAAATTTCCGGTACCTGGCAAAGAAAAAAAAAAGAAGAAAAAAAAAAAAAGGAAAAGGGAAGCAGCCTCGAGATTCGGAAGTGGCCTCCGGCTTCGCGAGAATCTCGTTCCCATGAAATGACAGTTGCGGAGGAATTCCGGTGTCGGCATTCAGCGGAAGACTCGCATGGAAATCGAAAGTAAAAAACCCGCCGCCGTCGCGCCGGCAGGTAGTCGATCTGGGAAATCCTGCGGGAGAATAATCTATCGCGGCATTTTTCGGAAAGAGCAGAGAGAGAGAGAGAGAGACTCGGGGATGCGTTCGGGCCTTGTAGGGGAAGAAGAATTAGTAACGGCTACCGAGCCAAGATTCCAAGCGTGAGAACCGAGATTCGAAAGAAGACGCGACTTTCTCAGGCTTACCAAGTGATCAGCAGGCGCAAAGAGCTTCTCCTCCTGGCTCGATGGACCAGCGAGAGCGCCCGTGTGCGTGCGTGCGCTCTTTTTTTCTTCTTTATCTTTGACAATGCCAAAATGAACTACTCGTTGAGAAGCAAGCGGGCCCCCGGTCTCTTTTCAGTCGGCGGAAAAGTTCCTCGTCGTAGAGGAGGAGCAGCCGCGCGTGTACACACAGCGATGCGGCGGCAACGCTCTCGTATTTTCTATATCGGAGCCGAGCGCGTGCTCGGACAATTGAGATATCATTATTCTTTTGCGACAATGGGGCTGATATCGAATTTTCGCGAGGCAGTGGCAGGCTGCAGAAGTAACGGCGCCTTAGAGAATAGGATCGAGGAGTAAGGCTTTGCGTAACAAACTGGAGCAATTAGACGTGGAGTGTGGATGTGGAGGGGTTTCGGGCGCGGGGCTCGAGAGAAATGCAGAAAAAAATGTAAAAAGGATAATTCGGTGACCGGCGATGCTTCTTGCGATCGACTGGTCTCCTAGTAAGCATGAGAAGATATGGTTTCTCTCGGAGACTCGGTTCTCACGGCCGAAAAGCTCGGCAACGAACGTTCCCACAAAGTGTGACGCCGCCGCTTTAATCTGCTCGTGCGAGAGAGAGAGAGCGATCTTTTATGAGAGGAGAATCCGTGCGTCGAGGTTTTTTTTTTTAAAGAGCGCCCGATCTTCCAGGAAAGGGAGGACGCGGATTTTCCCCGGCGATTCCCGGAATTTTGGCCTCTCTGTCTCTCGTAAAGTACAAATTATTATTCGACTTGCGGCAGGTCAAATTTCTCGGGGCCGCCGCCGCCGCCGCCGCGAGGCAGCCTCGAAATTCCAGAGGTTCAAAGGTCTTCCGAGGAGAGAGAGAGAGAGAGAGAGAGAGAGATGATGAGAGAAAAAAAAAGAGGAAGATCAATCCTCCCACGACCCCTCCGAGGCTCCGAGAGAGATGCACCTCCGGGCAGACCGTGAGAACCGAGAGACCGACGATCGAGTCGGGCTACTAGGGTTGCAGACGAGTCGAAGGGTGAGCTCGACAATCGTTGAAATGCGTTGTTTTTTAAATGCCGGGAGAGGACGTGTTGCTTTAAACACGAGAAAGTCATGAACTTGCAGTGGGTGGAAGGCAGATTTCTTAATTTCAATTCATTATTTGCTTTGTATTGCGAGTAGTTATTGCTGTGTTTAATTGAAAGGCTCGAATGTTATTAGTATAGTTGTGCATAAAATTTTAAATGACACCCAAAAATAGAGTTTGTTTACTTCGTTAGTGAAACATAATTTTCATTTGGGAAAATTGAAAAGTTGGTTGAAAAAAACGTAAAAACTCGACATTTTTTAAAATTTTTTTAAAGTTTTGCATTACATTTGTTAAAATCTACTATTTGTTTTATATAGAACAAATAGTAGATTTTGCGAGAGAAATGTGTGAAATTATTAAGGTAAGATATTAGAAACTAACGTACTATCAGCTAATAAGCATTTGAAATTAATAAAATTTAAGTCTGTAAAATTCCTAATTGTTTCTTAAAACTCAATAATAAAATTAAAAATTAAATAAACCAATATGACAGTTATCACATCATTAATGAAATTTTTATTTATAATTGCAAATTTTATTATACAATAAGTATTTTTCTGAAAAATTTCACTCAAACTTAACTTCACCAGTCAACTTTTTGTACGTTATGTAAAATAAAGACATAATAATTACTTCAAAATTCGTACATAACAAATCGAATTATAAGCATCGTAAGCAATTATATTTATCTTATTTATTTATAAAAAGTTCGGCGCAGTTGCCGATTTGACTTCTACTGATTCTTTGAGGTTAAATATACTTGTTCGTTTTCAATTTATATTTTATTGGCGTCACAGACAATGAATGCATATTTTTAAAATTGTTAAATATTTAATTGTTGAACATTCTTCTACAAGCGACAAAATTTTCAAGTCAATGTGAGTGTCAAATACCTTTGCAATACATAACTGAATGCGTCAAAAATGCATTTTTTCTTGGCTAATTGTATTATTTTCTCAGTGTTATTTGTATACAAATAATTTGACGTATTCTTTTGGAGAGAGTAAACTGCTTCTGTACTTTTCGAAAGTAGAGTAGCATAATTTTGCATAATTCATTCAATTTATTGTTTGCATAATAATTATTCAATTTATTTTTTTAGAAGAGTAAATTATTATATTTCTACTTTATAAAAGTAGAAAGTCTTGTTGACACTTCATAAAAGAGTAAAGTGAAGTTTTGCAAAGTTCCAATGACGCTTTCTACTTTTTAAAAGTAAAAAATAACTAGTTTACTCTTCCTCAAAAGAGTAAATTATTCATTTTACTCTTTTATGAAATGCCAATAAGAATGTCAATAATAAAAGTATACATTTAATAAGTTTCCCTTCTTTTTAAAAGAATCTATTCATCAATTTACTCTTGCAACAGTAAATTAATAAAATTCTACATTTTGTGCGAGCGTAAAATAAACATAATTAATAACGATCGATATGCTGATTCACGATTTCACGCTATCTTCTTTTCTTATTAAGAGTATATAAGAAAAAAGAAGTCGAAGAAGAGCCAAGTCTCAATTCGTTCCGTATACTATTGACACCGCAAGAAATGCCATTAAGCAAATGATGCTCCTTAAGTGCCTTGTAAAGGAAACGTGACTAACGGAGGCGGAGCTCAATTATTAGCATAGAATCAAAGCGTGAAATATCTAGTTAACGCGTGACCAAAACATTAGGAACGTAGAAATCGAAGAACGTAGGAGCTATCAGTTTCGAAAGTAATGATTGTCATCGTTTTCTTGAAGGAGATACATAAGCAAATATATCTTCGTTCGTGTCGTCGGTCGGGAAGGAAAAAAAATCTCAGAAAGTTTATGGCTAGACAAATAGGGAAATAGAATGCGAGAGGAGTTTCCAAAAGGAACTCTTGGAAAATCCAAGTCTTTACCGTCTGCTCCCCTTTTAAGTAGAAATTTTAAATTCACAAAAAGCCTCGTCAAGTAAGGTGCCTGCATTCTAAAGCGCCATCGTTAAATAAATCTTTCTTATTAGAATTGGAGTTGAAAATTCAAACGGCAATCCTTTGACGAAACAGGTGCACGCCAAAGCGGAAATCGAACAAGTTTATTTATAGTATTCCATCATCCGGGAATCATCAGAGTGGCAGAGGGTTGTCGGGGGTGCAACCCTTACTTCCGAGTCAGGTCAAGCCCCTGTGGGGTAAAAAAAACGTCCGTGGCACGAGCTTTCGAACCAGGGTTGTATCGAGCGTAGGAGTTTAGTAAATTTTGCGCCCTTCAAGGGATACGAGGAACGTGTTTTAAATGAACGTATGTGCATGTGTAATAGGCTAGTGAAAATATTCCGCTCTTCGTGCTTCTATTGGGCATTTAAATTCCATTAAAGCTTCGCTAAAATAACAGCGGAGCCTTTGCGTTTAATTTTGTTTTTAATTTAAACAATTTTCAGTTTATAATATCATTCTCACAATAAGCAGCATACGTTTTAAGAGATCAACGTTGAAGCTTACGAAAGTTGAAGTATTCAAAGCAGCAGAAATGACGTAATAACTTTAAAATTAATTTGTTCTGTTATCTGCATTAAAAGCCGCTTTTGTATTAAAGTACGAAAGTACTAGGGAATTTACAAAGCGTATAAATGAGGGCCATTGAAAACTGCTTTTAAAATGTATTCTCAGAATCTTCATTTCTATTATAAACTCGGTGAAATTATTTTGTACTAATTAAATATCTGTTATAAATAATATTGATGAACATTTAGTAAAGTAAAATTCAACTTTTATATGCAACTCTTAAAATAGAGATACGAAGATATAAAAATTTGCTATTTTATACTATTTCTTTGTTGGAGCTTTTAAATTGGATATTTAAAAAAAAAAAAGAACAAAATTCAAAGTTGAATTGTTAACATTTTTGCAGGAATAAAGGCACATTTTACTATTTCGGATGGTCTAACATTGTAAATTCAACACGCGTAAGCAAAAGAAACTAATCAACTGTGCTTTAATAAAGATTCTGAAACGCATTTAAATCTTTCAGATTATTAAGCAAAAAGCAAGAATCGCAAATATAAATGCAAAGCATTCCTTCTCGACTTATTCACGCTCGAGGGTTCCCTTATCGATCTTGGAAAGCTGCTTGATACGAAACAGCGAGCGTCTTCCCTGATTTCACTTGTGTGAACCCCGTGGCTTAGGGACACGTTAGCTTCCACATATGAAGCAGAGCAGCAGAAAGTTCGAAGAGGAATTCGGCGTTCCCGCGGCCGCTCCATTCGAAAGGGGAGGATGATTTAATCAAGAGGCGAGAAAGAGAGAGAAAGGGATAGAAATGCGAGGGTGGGCGACGTGAACTGCCTGCAACGCCGAGAGGCGGAGAGTTTAGCGAGAGAGTCAAAAGGCGAGCTGCAGCGCCGGCAGCCTTCGAAAGGGTTAGAGAGTTTCTAACGCTCTCGTATTTCTACCGAACAGGGTAGTAGGAGGTTCCACCTAAGCGAGAGCTCGGGCTGCAGTCTCTCTTGCACTAGAGATTGCCATTTCTTAGACCTAGTTTTACGGCTTTTTCTTTAACGCTGTCGCTTGAAATTTTGTTTTAACTACTTGCAGTTTGCCGCACTTGCGAACGAGTGATACGTGCTTTCTTTTATTGCCGAGCGTAATGTCTTTTTTACCTCGTCTTCTCCCTCGCAAGTCTGCAATTTTTTTTTTTTGCAAAAATGCAAATTTCAAGCACGGCTAATTTTCCGCGCAAAGGTTTTCCCGGTTAGTTTCAGTCGCGAACGGCGAAAGCCGCAAAAATCCGCGCAAAAAAGCCAAAATTTTCGCGACGGCAGAGCTGCGACTTTGCTCTCGCAGAAGGTAGGTATTTGCTTATGATTAGAAAAACATAAGAGGATCTCTTTTGAAAGTGTTTCAACAGGGCCATAAACGTATCCGGGTAGCATTCGCGCCAAGAGTTTGATTGCTCAAAATTTGCGAGAGCCGCCTGCTAGGAAAAAAGAGCGGCCCGAGGGGAAGCCCCACAATGGTCGATAACCCTCGTGTCTAGGGTTACTCCCCAGCCATTAATTCCATCACAAAGGTTTCGAGACTCTTTTTTGATCAGGAATGCAGGATCGGCCCGACAGTATGCCGACGTGCGTTCAAAGTCTGTGTAATAGTAGAAAATTGCTTCGGCAATTGTGTAAAGTCCGGTGGGTTTTAACCTAATATCGATGCTTATTGCTAATTATCTTTATTGATTAGCATTGTTAATGTAGAGTTTCTAATGTGGAGTTGTTAAAATGTACGTGGCTTAGTGAACAGTTGCAAATCTGGCTAAAGCGACTTTGCGCAGAGAGGGCTTTTGCAGCGTTTAACTTTCTATTCGATATATCGTTTATTAAGCTTTTTGATTGCTTTGAAGATGTTGAAGGGTTACTAATCTCAGCTGAGAAGTGCTACTTTCCGATTAGGATAACAGAAAGCGGTGATAGGTGCTCATTACATTAAAAAGAAAATTAGAAATTCTAAATGTTAAACATTTTTTTATTGTTAATTTATTCCTCGGATTAAGAATGTTGAAAAGCAAATCAATACTTGGAGATCTGAAAAGGAAATTTCAATGCCCGGTCGCGCGAAAGAAAGTGTAAAAGGCAAAGTGCGTACAGTAGTTTTCGTAAAGACGTTACGCCGTGCGATGAATTTCTTTTTCGACTCTTACATTGAGCACCACTTTAGGATCAAGGAAGCATGCGTCCGTAAGAAGCATACTTTTATAAGACCGTCTCGCTTTCTGAACTATCCCACATAACTCGGCCTCGATAATCAATCCAAGGCCGCGCAAACAACAATTCCAATTGTTCGCCGTGCCGTGCGCTGCAAAATTAAAGCCTCCTAACCTCCAAACCGCCATGTCCTACCTTTCGACCCGCAAACACAGAGTCGAAATCTAGAATGAGCGAAGCCACCACGTACGATCCGCCACGACCTTCCTCGCACAGCAGTCGACACGAAAGAATCTGGGTGACCCAGAAGCGATCGGTGCCGAAAGGGTAAAAATCTGAGCAAAGTAGTGCGGCGCGAGCTCAGGAGCGCATGAGTCTCGAGGAGCTGCGATCTCCAGCGGCGTTTTCGCCGTCGGCGCCTGGCTCTCCTCCACCCACCCGAAAATTTTAGGGCCGAGCCCATCGCCACGCCCACCTCATCTCCCGGGCCTTTCACGGGCCCCGAAACGGACCTACCGCCGAGCCGGCGTCCCTGCAGTACGCATAATTTGATAAATTTAGTTACCAGGCTGATATACCGTCGTAGAGCTAGAAACTTTTAACCAGGCAAATGTATTCTAATTAAATCAAATTAGATTCACCCCATATTCGCCGAGCGATTCTCATGGGGCGGCCCCCGATGAGCGCGGGATTCTCTCTCTCTCTGTCTGTTTTGCGCGGCGATAAATGCCCGCGCTCGCGGGATGTCAATTTTAGCCGCTGACGGCTAATGAATTGCGCCGCTCCGCGCTCGTTTTATTAGTTTTGTTTCTGGCTTAGAGCGTGTGCCGAACTGCTGATATTACGATTCAATGGCGCGTTCTGCATTTGCTTTATTAGCTGCATTAAAGGTAAGTGGTATGGAGAGGTTTATTAACTTTTCATTACAATAGCCGCTTATCGCGCGGCATTCGTTTATCAATATGGACTGTTTATTCGAATTATTGCCAATTTCATTATTGCAGCGTATCGCTTTATTACAATTAATTTAAATGACTGGCTTGAATCAGAATATTTAAATGGTAATAAATAAATTTTATTTTTCTTTAACGATGCACAGATTGAGTTCGACTATTCAACATTGTGAAATATTCGAAAAAATAATGGAACCATTAACCAATAAACTATAATAAAGATAATAATTAGAGAATCCAATTAATTTATTGTACAATAATTGTATAAATTTGAAAAATGAAGAAGTGCAAAATACAATCCAGAACGAATGAAAGCACTGAATGTAAGAATGAAAAACTTGAAGGAACAATTACCAAACATAATTCATAATAAATGCGCCGGAGGACGTAAGAGCTCGCGAGCAGCTCATGAAAGACAGCAAGTATCTCGAGCGGCGAGTTTTCTCTGTACGTGCAGAAAGGCGGGGAGCGCAGCAGCTCGGCTTCGGCGAATAAAGCATAGCTCTCGCGCGCGAGCAAGAGAGAGACCGAGAGAGAGAAACAGAGAGAGAGAGTGGCAGAGCCTTGCATTCCAGCTAGAAAAGAATGGCAGCTAGAAAAGGCCGGTTGCTATGGGATTACGTAGGAGAAGATGAATAAATCCCCTACGAGTGGCAGGGCGCCATGAGCTGGGAAGAGGCTCCGCGATGAGGCCCCCCGATCGCTCGTCCCTTCTCTCTCTCTCCCAGCAGTGCAGCCTCGAGAAAACCGGTATTCTCGAGTGCCTCTCGATGAGCGCGCGCTGCAAATCCCTCCCCGAGAGCGCTTTCCCTTCTCTCCTTCACGGAGCGACCGCTTCAATAATGTATGTGCCCGAGAGCGGCTCTCTGTTAGGCCAACCCTTTTTCTTTGAGCTCCTTTTGCGTCGGCGAAGCCTAATGAGGCGGATTAACGTCTTGGACGGTATTAGGATCGTAGAAAGGTCAGGTAGGTGCTTTTAAAAAAAGACCCCCCCCCCCCGGACGGGGTGCGTCGAGAGTGATTTTGGGTCATTTCCGGAATTTTGTGGTTTTCACTATTAGGGGAATAGAAGAGGGACGGGGAAAACTGGAAAGGAAAGCGGTCAGTTTTTCTGGAGAGAGCGAGGGGCTCGGCCGGGGGATGAACGGACTTTGGATATTTTCTACGCTGGAAAATGACGAGGGAAAAAGGCATTTCTGGAGTTGGAAAATGCTCTGCGATGGAATCGGGGCTGTTTAAAAGTGGGAAACTTATTGTACCACCTCCAGTTACTACTATAATTATTTTGTAAAATAAAAACTCTGTAACCTCTGTAACCAATCGAAGAAACAAACAAAATAAATAAATAAAATAAAGTAAACTTTCTGTGTTTATTAATACAAAATTCATGCAGTAATTAAGTCATGTCGTCTGCTTAGGTGACACTGTAAATGGTGCACTTATCCTACTTAAACTAGTTAAATTTTAACGAATTGTAAATTATAAACTAAACGAATACGAAATTAATCTTTTAGTAAATTTACGTACATATTTTAATTTATTTACGACAAAATAATTATGTAGCAATAATAATTTGTGTTGTAGTTTATATTTATTTGGCAGCTAAAGAACAGACAAATTTCTCAACTATGAAGCAAATAACACATAAATGTAATTTAGAAATGAGTATTCATATTTTTAAAAGTATTAAAACTATATATGTAAAATATTTAGGGAAACAAATTTCTGAAAAAAAAAAATTATCTTTTAAGGATACCGTCATAAAGTCCATTATAAAATGAATAAATTCATTGTCCGTTCAATATAGCAAATTTTTGCGCAGATATATTGCTGAAATTTGTTACACATTAGTTAAATCTAACGAATCATTTTATTGCCTTTACATTATAAAAATTTATAAAAAAAAATAAGCTGTTAAGCACAGCAATAAAGACCGAAAAATTCAAAAACTGCTTCTAGTATTCGAAGAGAGTTTTTACGTATTCAAAGTTGTTTTTCAGGTACAAAATAAAATAACTGATTCTTTCCATTTTGTTGTGCAATCAATGATATAGATCAGTACAACAGCATTTTGACATTTGGAAATTATAGAACTAATCCTAGGAAAATCAAGTCAAAACTTTTGAAAGGCCTTTTCTACGCCGAAGAAAACGCAGACGAAGGAGAAAGTAGTTCGAAATGGAAAACTATTGGTTTACTCCAGCTGCTTTGACTGCTGTAGAAACTAGGAAAACATAAGAGAGGGGAAAAATAAGGAAAAACTCGGAAAAATTGCCGAATAAAATTGCTAGTTAAAATAAATGCATTTGATAGTGTAGAAGGGATCATAAGAACTATTATGCATTATATTATTGTTGGAAAATTCTATTATTGTACTTTATAAAACCAACGGACAAATTTTTCCGAAAAATAATTTTCCATGCATAGGAAAATATAAGGGCGGGGAAATATTTCGCTGTGAAAGTCACTGCTCTTTATAACTGCACAGATTTTTCCAGTGTAGTAAAGTCCAAGATAGCAAAATATAAGACAGCAGAAAAGCTGCTCCTGCCAGATCAATGCTGAAAACGTGGGAAATGACACAATAGCACTTACAAAAGTCGATGATGGAAATTGTCCACAAAACTGCATCTATTACCTAGGAAAGCATAAGAATAGAGAAGACTATTGCATCTATTTTCATGTTGGAAAATTCGAAGGTTGCACTTTGGAAAAAAAATCTTTGGATTTTCCTACGAAGGATTTTCCGAGCCCAGGAAAACATAAAAGTGAGGGGGAAAGTTCCGGAATCGGAAAATGGTCGGTGACAAATCGGGGACCTTTTGACTTCTTCAAATGCCATACCAATTTTGTCAATACATCTGTTTGGATGTGAAAAATCTAGCGAAACAAAGCAACGATGGGGAAATTCAAATTCGCGGTGATCCTACACTGAAACTGAGTTTTCGCAACAACATTTTTCTAGTTAGAAAAGCATAGCTGGGCGTAAAAACAAAAATGCAAAAGTAGTGAAATGCTTTTCAATGCAAAGAAAATTTGGACTGGCACAGATTACTTAATGGGATAAAAAATAATGGAAAATTATTTTATTCATCTAACAGGCTTTTATCAATATTAAAATTTTTTTTAACAGTAATGAAATGTTTAGTTTTGCAAAAGTAATAGAAAAGAAGTGTTGAATTGATATATACATACCAATCACTTTAATTATCACGCATAATATCAATAAATATGCGAAACATTTGTAAGAAGCGTTATTTCAAGTGCTGTTTCTTAACAAATTATTATAAAGTTCTTCGTATAAAATTAGATTTTTATTGTAACTATAACAATTACATTATTGGTATGAAAAAATCGTTTTAAAAACGTAATAATTTTTTTAAAACTCACTAAGAAAAAAGAAATCTCTTTAAAAAAATAAAATTTATTAAAAAGTTGCATCTCTTACGTCTCTAATTATAATTCAGTAATAAAAAATGAAACAAATTTTAATCGATCGTACAAGCAAGCACGATTTCATGTTTCCCTTTTTCGAATGAAGAAAATGCCACAAAACTGCAGTGAAATAGAACTCAGCTTATACGATCAACTTTGGAAAATCCTTCTGCTGCTCTCTCGGAAAAGCCGATCCGACGGTTGCACGTGTAGTGCACGCTTTTCCGTCTGCCAGGAAAACATAAACGCAGCTGGACTAGCCGATTTTGGAAAACGGCCCGCCCCCCCACTGCATTCGAGCTTCGGAAAACCATTATGCTAACGACCTCGGCTCGGAAAATCTCCCGGCGAGGCGAGTCTGCGCGCACAAAGCGGCCAAATCTGCACAACGGCTTGCTTTGAGAGTACAAAAGCCCATTCATTTTTCTTTGACCGCGTAGGTAATCACTTCACACCTCGGACAATAGGTGCATCTCCGTTTGTTTACTCTGTGAATAGGAAAGCAGAGGACCGGAGGAGTTTTCGGAAAAGTTTTCGGGGCCTCTCAGCGGGAGATCAATTATGGAAAAGTCATCTGCCAGGGAAGCAGAAAATAAAAATCGATATCTCGTAAAAATGGAAATGGATATGGAAATGCGCGGGGAAATGAAAAAAAAATTCAATCGCGCGAAATTTCGCTTCATTTTTCGGGGGGAAGGAAAGTTTTCGTAAATCAAGCGGCGGCGAAATGCCGCGGCCCCGACGCGTATAACGCGTTTAAGCGAAATATGCGCCGAGGTGATAAATCATGGCGAAAGTTAATCTCGTTAATAGTATTTAATGTGCATGTCGCCACGGCTGACGGCAACTAATTAAGGTCTGCAACGAGCAGAAATAGAGTTCAAGCACGTAATAGACTAAATGTTTGCGCAAAATATTTGAATAAGGAAAGCTGCTGCCGCGGTAAACGTGCTAATTTTTGCAGTATAAACATTTTTGACTTGTTTGCCTTCTGCGAATAAATTACGTTGCCGTGCCGCAATACGGCAATAAAATACTTTTGCAAATAATTAAAAAAAATGTTTTGCAACGTAAGCAATAAAAGACCTTATTTCTCTTTTTACTGGATGCGCAGAATTTATTATTATCAAATGATTTATGTTTTGCATTCTTATTTCATTATTAATAACAAAATTAATATTTTATAAATATGATTATTTTTATGATTAATTTAGCCTTTATTTATACTGCATATTATAATGTTTTTCGTAATTTACCATTGGGGGTAAAGTATATTTATTGGAGCAAGAAATTTGTTATTGCATATTTCATTAACGTAAAATTGTTAAATTAATTTAGTTATTTATTAAAAGCAAATACTAATTACTAACAAGCAAACAACCTTTACCTAAATAGCTATTGCAGACATTGCTCTCGTCAAAGTACAATTTTCCCAATACATCCACTTAAATGCAAAAAAAAAAAACCTTTTTTAAACAATTAAGTAAATTCACACTCGTAAAAAACCTTAAAATAATTTTCAACATTTTCCGCGTTAACGCAGCACGTAAAGACCTGGCAGCTGCAAAGTGTCCTTTTGAGAAGGAGAAATTTCAAAGGAGCAGCCGAAACGCACAGCAGCCACATTCGGCCGAAAAAGATTTCGACGCAAAGGAAACCAATTATCTCCCTTCTTAGGATCAGGCTCGTAGAAGAGTACGGCAGGCTGGCCGGATTTGAGCTAAGAACTTTTTAACGACCGTCTCAATTTCACGGGTACAAGAGGCTGAGAAAAGGCCACCCGCAACGGCACATCGGTTTTGTGGTTTCGATGAAAAGATTCAGCCAATTAAGGCCGATTTTAGCATTAGGCCAGCAGGACAGCGGAGAAGGTCGATTTCGGAAGGAATTTTCGGGGTCCGCCCCCGAGACTCTTAGCTCGGGATTAGAATTTTCTGACCTGCGCCTCTCGGTATGCGTCATGCGTCGCTCTCTGGGACCCCCGACTGCGCTCGAGATATGCGCCGAGAGTAGCTTGGGACAGGCTTGGGACAGATGGCTCCGAAGGTTCTGGAAGAGTTTTTTGCGGTTTCTCGAGATCTTAGCTTTTAGATATTTATACACGAATTTAGTATATTTCTTAATTAAGGGATTGATGTAATTTTAAACTATAACGTATGTGAATAATGTTGGTTATTGATATTTTTGAATGTAACTGCACCTCGTCTAGTAAATAAATAAATACATTTCATTATCTGTGTTAGCTTAATGGGTGCAATTTTGTTATTAAAAACTATAGTATACAACTGTGAATGTGTCAACAAAAAATTAATTAATTATTGTATTAAACAGATGTATAAATGCGATAGTTATAAATTTCTGATTGCAACTCAATAACGTTAAGTAAAAATGCATTTAATGTGCTAGATAATTCAGATAATGAAAATGAATAACATTTTCTTTTCATTATGATGGAAACATCAAATATTATTTAGGTAATATCATGGTTTAATAATAGCAAAACTTAAAAAATTTCCTTCGGAAAATGGCACAGGATTGCAAACTGGGATTATATTCGGGACTGAATAGTTAGGCTTGGGTGTAAACTTAATATTCTACGAGTGCACTTTGGAAATCCGTCTGGTACATTTTTCCGAAAAGGACTTTTCCAAGCATAGGAAAACATAACGGAGGGTTAAAATTTCGATATGTCAGACACTGATGGCAACTAATCGCTGCTCTTCTATACTGCACAGGTTTTTCCAGTGGAGTAAAGTCTAGGAAAACATAAGACCGGGAAAAACTGGATTGATGCCGAAGCTGTGAGAAATGCAGTTGCACTTCAAAAAAAAAAAAAAACGGGATGAAAATGGCTCGCCCACAAAAGTGCATCTGGCAGCTAGGAAAACATGAGAACAGAGGAAACTGATGCATCTATTTTCAGTTTGGAAAATTCGAGAATTGTATTTCGGAAAACGTGGTGGAAAGGTGAAACCTTGACGAGCTTTTTCGGCTTAGGAAAATATAAAAATGAGGGGGAAAACTTTGGAGTTGGAAAATGGTCGGTAACCGAGGGGGGGCTTTGTGACTATGACGCATATAAGATACCGATTTTGTCAATTATCTTTTTGGACGAGAAATTTATTAGGAAAACAAAAGCAGCAAACTCAGTTCTATGGTGCGCTTAATACATATAATGATAATTGTGTTCAGAAAAAGTTCGTTGGAGAAGAATTTTTGCAATATTTTTCTGACTAGAAAAGCATACTTGTGAATATTTGATTTGATTAAATTCTATATGTACCTTTTTACAAAGTTACAGGAATTGTACAAAAATACTGCAGCAAATAGTTTAAAAATAATTTATTTCGTATCTTGAAAAATATTTTAAAAATGTTTGAAAAATGTTATAAAGTGGACAGCAGAATATTATAACTCTAAATTTTAGTTATTTATTAATTTAATTGTTAGTCTGTAACTGCAAAAATTATTTAAAATGGAAAACTTATTTCTATTTTTTTTTTTTTTATCAATTAAATAAAGGAAGAAATCTCACAGAATTATGAGATAGGCGTAAACTTATGGATGGCCCTGAAAAATCCCAAAACTTTTCTCTTGCCCGGAAAACATATAACCACAGGAGTAAAACTCGATTTTGGAAAATGACCCACCTCTATATTGGAGACTCAAAGGACTATTACGCCAACGAAGTTAGCCCGGAAAATCGACCGTAAAAGCAGCCAAAATTAAGGGTACACGGATATTTTGAATATTACTAAATAACATGCAAACATTATTAAGCAGCAAATTTTATCAAACATCCGTAATTTATGTGTCTTCGCAAAAGCATGGTTTTATTTGATTTTCTTTTAAATAAAAAAGCAATCGGACAGTCACGCAAAATCAAACTGATCAAACTGAAAAATTCTGCTGCTGCTCTCGAAAACACTCTCTTGATAAAAACCTATTTCTACCAGGGAAAATATAATAGCAGGTCAGATATTCGATTTTGTACGTCATTTAAGATTTAAAAAACTAAAATGCTATCGATCTCAGCCAGGAAATGCGACCGGAAAAGTGGTCTACTTAGAGTTTAAAGATATTTTTGTAGTCTCTAATATTATTCAGTAATGCAATTAAAATCAATTTTAATAGCCACATTAAATAATTCAGTTTCACAAAAGCAATTACGTACATTTTGTGTTTCATATACAAATTAAGTTTTTAGAAGTATCAGTTACATTTCTCTCCACTTTTCCGTACTGTGCCCTTCATTTTCTAGAAAAATATAAGGGCGAGAAACTGTTTAAGTTTTGGAAAATTATTTATCATGAAAATTCTACAGCTGTACTTGTAATTAAATTTACATGCACTTTACACCTGTTTGACGCTTCGAATTTTTTCTCGGCCAGAAAAACACAAATGCTAAAGAAACAGTTGTTTTTGGAAAATCACCTGCCCCTACAGTCGGGGTTCAAAAAATAATTATGCTAACGACTGGCCGTAAGGTAAATAGCTGGGAAAGTGGTCTCCGTTAAAAAAACATGTGTGAAATTTCTAAATCAGCTTGCTTTGAGAATACGCAAATGTGAAAGTAAAGATTTAGATTGTGATTTTAAATTAGAAACCCAATTTTAGACTAAATTCTTAATAAAACACAGATTTAGAGAGTAAATTAAAAACTATGTAGGCGTTTAATTTAACAATTAAAAAGGTTGTTTGATTTATTTAACAACATTTAGAGTAATGAATGTTAGAGCTAAACAACGTTTAGAGTGAATTTCTCTTTACTAAATTAAAAATAGAATAGAATACTTTATTTTAATAAATAATTTATCCTCATTAATTATTTTTAATGCATTCCCTTCTTCTTACTAAAATTAAACAAAAGCACTCTAATCTCCTTTGCCCTCCGTTTCCTGCTTAAAATTCGCAACGGAAAGTGAAGCCGGCATCATTACCGAAAAACGAAACGAACTTTCTCACGCAGATCTGCAGGGGAGCCTGACCAATGAGCGCGGGGCCCCGAGAGCCGGCGGCCCCCCAAACGCGACGTTCACACGCTGCTCGCATCCGCCGAGAGCATAAAAGTCCCGCGAGGTCCGCGCCTGCCAGTCAGTCGCTCGCTGCTCCTCGTGCGAACGACGCCAGGCCCTCCGATAATCCGCTAAGCGCGCGTTCGGGTTCTGCGCAGAAGAGTTAGAATCCTACCTGACGGGTGATTCGAGCGCAGATTGTAGTCGTCGACCTGCAGCGTGCTGTTGGCTCCGCTCCTGGTGAACCTGACGACGTGGTACTGGTTGTCGTTGACCTTCACGTCGATCTCGCCGATCGGGTGGTCGTTCGTTCCCATGTTGTAGACGACGAAGACGTTGCCTTCCACCTGCCGAGGGAACGAAGGCGGTTAAATAGTGCTGTTAACGGCTTACTTTACGTTGCTCGTGAGCGTTCAAGTTTTGTACTAACGATTTCAATTTCGAGATAGTCGTTGCTGGACGCGGATTCTATTCGGACCAGCACGGCGTCGTTCACCGTCGTTATAAATCCCAATGCTATCGAGTCTCGCTTCATCTCTGGTCTTCTATCTGACGGAAATGTGTAGGTGATGATGCCGTGTCCGGCGCCGAACTCGTATGATACAGCCTCTGCAAAAACAGTGCGGTTTAAAACAAATGTTTTTTATCTGCAGTTTAGTGCTTTTATAGGACGAATGATTAAATAGATGCGTTTAACTTTTTTCAAAACTGTTTGGTCGTGTTACTTATGATACATAAACTCAGAGAGTTACTTATAAATAATTATGAACTTTTTGACAATTAAAAAGCAGGTATATAGAATGTACTTCTATTTAGAAAAACATAAATAGAATGTTTTGTTTTCTTTAAATAGACTAATAATATTACAGCAACTGTATTGTTAATAGAAATAAACAATTGAAACGCATTTAAGATCGAAAATTTAGAAAAAAAAATAATTTTTTTGTTAAACTAAAAAAACTAAACTTAATTGTTTCTTATCAATCTTAAAAAATTTAGTTTTCCATTATAGTTATTACAAAAAAAAACGCGAATTACTTTCGTCCAAAAAGCTTCATTTTTCACAACGATTGGCCAAACAGTTTAAAAGCGAGTTAAAAGCCCCATCCATTTAAGTCTGAAACGTCCCAGTTTAAAAGGCCGCAAAAGGTTAATTACCGTCGGAGCAAGTCGGGCCAGAAAAGCTGGTCATATCGCAGTCGCAGGTGTAGCTGTTCCACTGCTGCACGCAGGTGCCGTGATTGGCGCACATGTCGTGCGTGCACTTCTTGCCGGGGTGGAGGTTAGCGTAAGCGTCGCATCCGGACTCGACGAGGTAACTCGGCACGACGGCGTCGGATATCAGATCCGGGCTCTCGCCGCTCAGGTCCAACGACGCCAGGCAGCCCTCGAAGCCGTGACGACTCACTATGGGCTTTGGCAGTAGTGAATATTGTGCTTTTTCCACCCCACCTGCAAAACAGTCGTTCTTTGCGTTAGCCTCGGAGCTGAATTGTGCCATTGAAAAGGGGGGTTTAGCGATTTAAGCAAGTGGCTTTTTCGCAATTTTTATTATCAGTTCGACTTGGACAGTATATTTAATAGCCTTTGTGAAGTGTTTCTGCCATCAATTGGTAGTTTAACTATTTTTTATAGGTTTTTATGGTCTACTCGAGTATTTTATGTCTTAATTTACATTTTTATGTATACTTGTGTGTATATAAAAGTGCAAGTGGATATGCTGCATAAAAAATCATAAAAAATCATTACAAATTCAAATACGAAACGACATAAAAGAGTTAAATACGTAATCCTCTGCTTCAAGTTACTTTAAATAATACAATGTCTTATCTCGTAGTTTAATTATTGCAGATCACGTTCACACTCTTTATTTGAATTGTTTTTTAAATTATAATAGATTTAATACAGACTAAAAGACAACTTCCCAAAGAGTCCAAGTGCTACAAGCCGAATCTCCGAAATCGCCAAAGCCACTGGTGAGTAAACGAAAACAAGTCCGCACTAACCGATGAAGAGGATGCCGTCGAGATCGAGGTTCTCGTTGTTCCCAGGACTGTTAACGACGGCAATGTGATCATCGACTGCGAGGGTATGCCTCTTGGGCGCCGGTCTGGCGATGCTGACGGCGTGCCACTTGCCGTCGTTCAGCCTGGACTTGGTGCTGTCTCGGAGCTTCACCGGGCCGTCGCCCAGGTCGAACACGTAATTAACGTGACCGTTGACCAGTTCGACGGCGATGAAGTCCCTCTCCCTGCCGGCGTTGTACAGGATCAAGCCGTTCGCCTCCCTCGTCTTGAACTGCGAAGTGGAAAGCGAGAATTGCGTTAGAAAAGTTGTCCGGGGAGGCGGGATATTCGAGCCGCGGAATGCGTGGCTTAATTGCCGGGAGCTCGTACTTTGCCGGGAGTTCGGGAACAAAGCCTAAAGTCAAGCGGCTTCGATTGCCGGCCGGCCGCGAAGTTGCCCTCGGCGCAGGCGCGAAGTCGCGAAGTCGCGCAAATTTCATCATACACTCGCCGCCGAGTTTCGCGTTCGAGTCGCCGTCTTGCACAATAGCGGATTTATCTGCTTTCCGAAGTTCCTTGATTATCTTTTAATGGAGGACTCAAGCCCACTTTGTCTTATTAGCGAATTAGTCCTTCGTTATCGTTTTTCCGAAAAGCCAAACTTTTAGATCTAATTAAAATTGTAAGGTAAACCCGCATTCAGCTGTCTGATTTGCGCTGGCAATATAACTAAATCAATAAAACTCTCATTATACCGCCGGCGAAATGAGCCCCGAAACTAAAGTATCGAAATTTTCCCGCTAAATATTTCATGCCGTCGAGCAAACATTTCCCAATAAATCGATAAACAATCGCCGAGGCTTTTATTTAAAAGCCCCACAGTCCTCGCCGCATAAAAAAGTTTGACGGATTAAAAAGCAAAGTTCCCGCGGCGATCGATCCTCCCCCCGCTTCTCGGCGTCATTAAACATTCTAATAGCCGATATAAACTCTTTGTTTTTCGACTCAACTTTGCGCTCGTTAACCGCAGATTGCAGCCTACCTGAAAGTAGATGTTGGTCTCGACGTATGCCTTGAGCACCGGTAGTCCGACGAAGGTGTGCTTGGAGGTGAAGGTGACGGGGTGATGTACCGGGTGGTTCCTCTTGCCGAACTTGCCGGTGACCCTGATGATCGGCGTGAGTCCCTGGTGGGGCGTCTGGTGGCTGCCGGCGCTCCTCGCGATCTCCAGATAGGGATAGCCGTTGAACCAGATCTGCTGGAGCTGGCCGACGAAGTGGGGTATCTCCTCGCCGGACTGGAGGTAGCCGCCGACGTGGAGGGTGCGGAACTCGAGGGTGTTCTTCTCGCCGAGCATCGCCTCGGCTGGACCGGGAAGAGCAAAGACACAATGCCGAGAGAGGCTCTAATTACGGCCGATATCCGGGGGGGAGAGGCGGGCATTGTGCGCGGCGGGTTTGCCGCCGGCAAACAGGGGCAGAAGTCGCGCGGAAAGTCGTCGGTAGATCGGCCGAGATTGAATCCAGCGCGCAATTTAGGCTATTGCCCGGCTAACTCAATATTGATGCTACTCGCCGAGCGCTTAATGAGCTGGGAGAGAGAGAGCTGGAGAGCCGCTCGCCCCGGCGACTATGCATACCCGCGATTGGCAAACCAGCCGTGCGCCGATTATATTATCGATATTGCCGGCTTTGTGCGCTGGAATTAATTTCGTTAGGTCAGCAAGGAGTCGAGAGAGAGATGGCGAGGGCACAATGCCGGCGCACTGACCGCTCGAGGAGTTATTACGGACGGGAGACGCGATTTCTCCCCGGGAGAGAGCTTTTTCTCATTTCGGGAAAGGGCTCTTTTATTGAAAGGCGTCCGGAAAAATTGGAACCTTGCCACTGGCCGGGGGTTCGACGGTGCTTAAAAACTTTTCTCGATTACCGCCTTCCGCGTTTTAGCTAACTGGGGGAACAAGTACTTCGACGGCGTTGCTTGTTATTAAAATTTATTTTAATCAGCGTCGCTGAGAATCTTGCGCGGGACGTAACCTAGTTTTTCTTACTTTTTTTCATTTCAGAGGCTCCTCGCGCGTAAACAAATTCAGCGCGATCGAAAAGCCGATATAATTATGTTATAATATATAGTTTCAAGAAATAAAACTTTAACCTCTGTAAAATAATGCCTTTATCTAAAGGCGATCATCCGCATTACTATAATCGGCCATATTTCAAGCTATAACTCGCTAGAATCTTGAATTAGATAGCAATTACAATGATTAACTCCGGCGAGTTTTCCGCAAAGTGGATCATTTACCGATTTTGAAAAAGCGCAGCTAATATCTATCTCGAGCGGCGCCTCGGGGCATTTTTCGCTCCTTCACCGCTCCTGGCAATTATCGGAAAGAAGCGCGTTGAGACGCGTTACGAGCGCAATCGATCACCGGGCGGCGAGTCGCGGCGAATACAAAAAGTAATCGCTCTCTCTCTCTCTCTCTCTCGAGTTTAGCGGCTCGTCTCCCTTTCGCTCCTTTTGAAGTCATTTATTTACGCGAATTTCCGCGCGCGCTAACGAGAGGAGCGGCGGCGGGGGGGAAAAAAAAGGCACCGCACCAGCAGGGAGGACTGATAATGAGGAGGAGAGCTCTTTTCGCCGTCGGGCCCGAGGGTTCCAATAGCGCGGCGCGCGGGAAATGGAAAATAGACCGGCGAATTCCCCATTCAGCCGCCGCTGCTGCCTTTCTAATAAATGACGGCGACCGGGAAAACGCACGCGCGTGCCCGCCCCCATTGGGCTTTGTGATATCGAACGGGGCTTTTTCAGCCTTTTCGGTATTAGCCTAAAGATCGCGCGATAGCAATGTTATCTATCTGGGCTAGAATGAAATGTCGCGCGCACACGACGACGGCGAGAGATGCGGATTTTGATGGAGCTCCGACAGGCGCTTTTAGATAACCGGAAATAAGGGCTGTTAAACGTCATGAATTTCAGTCTGCGGTACGAGTGCTTTTACGTTGCAAATTTCCAGTCACGGGAGCGAAAAGTGCGCATAACTATTTAAATCGACTCCAATTTTTATTAAAAGATTTCTCCCGGCCAGCAGGGAGAAGGCTCTATATCAGAGTTCTCCCGCTACATCGAGAAGATTCCAGAAATCCTTGCTTCCTCCTCGAGTAGATAATGGCCGATCGCGTCTCTGGTTCCTCCTCTGTCAATTAAAAGGCAATCGGAACTCGGCGCGGACGCCGCGAGGATATTAAACTTTGCCGTTACTTCTTTCTCCCCCGTCGGCCGATATTCGCAAACAGCCGAGCTTTTATTCATTACTCGCTCGCTCTCGATTCTCAACTCGGCGAGCGCGATCAGATTTTTCCGAGACATCCGACACCGCGATACTCCGAGTACACTTTTTCAGGCGGGAAAGATGCCGCGCGAGCAGCCGCTCCGAGCGGTAGCCGTTACGCTCGCCTCGACTAATTAGTCGCAATTAGCAAAAAGTTCGTGCCTCGGCGCGAATGACTTTATCGCGGGGAAAATTAACCGTTTCCCCGAGCCCGTAAAACTGTACATGCGAACCGCGCGCGGAACAAAGTTTGCGCGAGATATAGAAGCACGGGCGGGGCGAACTCGGCGATTTTATTATTCGAACTCGCAATTATATATATCCCGCGATGCACCGCCGAGTCGCGCGCATGATTTCAAACGAGTTCCGAAAACCCGCGCGATAATTGCCGGAAAAACAGGAACTTCTGACGGGTCCATTTGCATGAATCGGCGGGGGTCTCTGAAATATTCGAATTTCCAGGCTCTCTTTATCTCCCTCGCCGAGCTTTGAGCCTCGGAGCCGAAACGCTCCAATAAATATGCTAAAATGCAGCGCGGAAAAGAGCGCTCGGGACAAGCAGTTTGTACGGCACGTACCTTTGATGGCCGCCTCGTCGTCGACTTGGAACTTGATCGAGTTGGCTCTCCTGGAGAAGCGCAGCGTGTGCCACATGTCGTCGTTCAGGCCTTGGCCCGCGTTGATTACCTGTAACGCAAAGCGAGTTACGTTCGTTCGGGCTAAGGTACAAAGGGAATCTTGCGCTGATTCCCGCCGCGCTCAAAGTGAGTCGGGCTGGCCTCGTTGGACTTAATTGCGGGGCAACGATGCTCGAAAGCGAAAATTATTTCATCTAATTGTCTATTATTTAATAATAATTTAATTGATACGCCGTTAATGAAACGTGAAATTGAATGCGCCCGCTTGAAATTTGTTTCCATTAAATTCATTAAATTTCATGAAAAAATATGCATTTGCACATTAATTTTATAGCGAATAAGCATATTTTTTATGCAATGCGAATTGAATTTAATACATAATTGCCTAAATTTTTTATTTCAATCCGTACAATAAGAGTAATGCACCTCCTTGAAATTTTGCTTCCATTGCATCATGCAAGAAGTTTTACATATTTATGTTTTACAGTGTAGTTAATCTTGGAAAATAATAAAAAATGCGACCTATAATCGTTCTCTGCTCAAAAACGTAAACAAAAAAAAATCAACTTTTCATTTCTGCACGCAAAACCGGAAATCCGAAATGCGTTCGCCGCGGCCGAATGTCCCGATTCCTCTTGAGACAACAATAACCCCGAAATTTAACTGCACTTTGAAGCAAGTTAAAATTTACACTCGCGTCAAGAGCCCTTTCGGCCGCGCAATAATAATCATCGAAATTCATTCAAAGTCAGCCAATCGAAAACGCGCGTACGTCGGGGGCACAATGAAATTATCGAGGCCGTAACCGGGGCCATAACGAGGCGGCCTCGTTCGCGACGAGTGTTAATTCGCGCAATGATCGCCCGGCGCCTCTCGCTTTACAATCAATTTAGGGATTTTAGAGCTCGAGCGGAAGTCGGGGGAAAAAGAGAGTCGCTTCCTTGGCGCTCTTTCGACAAAGGGACGCGCGCTCTTCCAGGCCAGCGGCCAATAAATATATCATTACCGGGCTCATCCGGCCCGCTCGGACGCGTCAAATAAACAATCGGGCTTTGTTGATCGGCCGAAATTATTCCGATAAATATCGCCTCGGGTTTCGCGCTCGGCTAAACATCCCCCCCGCGTAGAGAGAGGCAGCGACCGAGTTCCACGCGGGGGCTTGTTTCGATTGGCGTCACGTTCGTCGCGCTGCACTGCGGCGCGGCCACCCCCCTCCCAGAAGCTTTTTCAATTTCGACGCCCGCCTTGTGCTTCCTTCCTTCCTTCCTCTCCCTCTTTCTTTCCCGTATAATTTCGAGTCGCCGGAACGGGGACGGCAAATCCCCGGGAATTTGCTTAACGCCGCGGCGGATAAATAATTTCCGAATTCCGATTTCAGGCGCTGGTATCGGAGATTCGCGCCGGTATGCCGTTGAGGTTCGGCAAAAATGTTTAAGCAATTGGCTTTCGAATTCTGGGCTGCTGAATGCGTACTTTAAAGTGGCCAAAGTTACTCGGTATTTGTGGTATTTTACGCGACCGCGACCGTTTAAAATCACTTTTGTAAATTCAGAGCAGCGGCTGCCCCAAAAATTAGCATCCACCGACTCGAAAGTCCCCCAACGACGAAAAACGAAAATAATCGAAAGCTAAATGCCGCTTTAACCGTTCGGCAAACTCGGCGCGAATTCCCAGGCAACTCCGCTGGCTATTTTTGTCGTAAGAAGGGAAGGGACGGAAGGGAGTCGGGGTTCGGGACTTAGGCCGGAGTTCGAGAGACTCGCCGCTACTAATCGCGATAGTGCATTCCGGTATTAATTATTCCGTTCAATTATCGGGCTGCCGTGTACCAAGATTGAAACATTCTCGCAAATTACCCGGAGCTGGCCCGCCGCCTCGCTCTCTCTCCCTCTCTCTCTAACCGCTAATGCGCCGCTGCTGCGCACCTGCACTGCTTTTCGCAGACTCCTTCGCCGGAGTGCAGTTAGTTACGTCCGGCTCCGCGTCCTTGTGCAACCGAATTACTTATAACGTCCTATCGATTTTTGCCGGCGTTTTTGGTCGCTTTGTTTGTGTACGTTGAGGTGTAAGAGAGTAGTTTAACGCGTCGTACTGATGGTTGTTGTACTAATTGTTAGATTACGGAAATACTAACGACTTTTATGTTTTCTTATTAAAATACTTTTTATCTTTGATTTAATCAGACGGCAGACGAGATAATAATTTCGTTTTTGCGACAAAACGTCACAATCAAATCGTTATCAATTAGTACCTAATTACTGCTCAGTATTATAATCGTATTAAATGGTATTAAGAACTGAAAAACAGGGCGAAATAATTCAATTCGATCGAGGACACTATTTCAGCATTAAAATGAAATATTCACCGATAAATATTACGCCGCGATTAAAAGATTAACAGAACAGTCACGAAGCGCTCGTCCATCCAGACAAATACCAATATATAAACGACGACCGACCTTTTCTTGATGGTCGATATGTATGAGAGCCTTGGCGCTGCCGTCTTCGAGGGAGATCTGAAGGCGGTCCACGCTGTTCTCCAAACTCGTGGCCAGAAGCAATCCCCGCGGCTTGGTCGTCCTGAATCTCACGACCAGCTCCTCCGCCTGCGTCTTCGAGTCCTCCGGCATCAGTGCTGTCATTTGCTGGGTCCCGTTCAAGTAGAGCGTCGACGCGTCTGTGAATTATGCATCGAGGAATTTATTAAGGCAGCCGCCGGCGCGCGTCCCCGGTATTGACAGCCAAACGAGATCGGCCGGATATAATCGAGTTTCAGGTTACTCGCCGCTTAATATTTAGAGCGCAGCTCGTTAAATTTAAATTCAATTTGCCGATTTTAAATTCAAATCGCGAAATAATGACAAAATTTAAAAGGAAAATTATTATAAATTTACACGCTTGTAAACAATTATTCGAAAGTTTCCCCTTGCAAAATGTTCCTTGCTCCGTGCAGTAAAGTCTCGTAAATAAGCGGAATTTTTGAAAAATTACACCCAGAGCTCGAGAGCAGCCCTCTCGAGAGTTCAAGCCCCCCTATTCACGTCGAGCCTCCATCCAGTCGGCGCAAAAGAGCAAGATCAAGTTCGCGAGGGGGGCTCGCCCCGTAAGAAAGCCTCGCTCGCAATTATAAAGGTCTCGGCGCGATAGAACAAGTACCGCCGCGCGTTTCGCGAAGGGGGGGGGGCAATCGGCCTTGCGAATCTTTGCTTAGCCAAGCTTACCCTTGCCGCAGGTGGCGCCGGTGAAAGGCGTGCCCGTGCAATCGCAGTGGAATCTGTTCCAGCCCTCGACGCACTTGCCGTAGTGCATGCAGGGCTGCGAGGTGCACTGCGGCCCTTGAACCGGACAGGCGGGTCGAACTGCGCCTGAAATCCACAATTAAGCCCAGCCCTGAGTTTTATGACGGCTCCGCTGTCGCGCGGGATCACCGCGCTGATGTATATGGGCGCGATGTGCCTGCTTGCCTCTGGCCTGGAATCGACGGCCGGAGACTGGCTTGTTTGTTACGGGATGCGCGGAAAGCTTTTTGCGGTACGAGGCTTTTGTCGTTTTGAGGGTTAAAGAGATGCTTTGCTTTTTGAATGCGACGTGATTTTTGTAACGCGAGCGTACAGTTGACATAATTTATTTATACTAAAATTTTGAATGTATAATGATTTACGCATACATGACGTTATAAAATGTTGACCTGTTTAAATAAGCCTCTTAAAACGTGCACTTAATTAAAAAAATTTTTTCACGTTAATTTTTAAGTAATTATTTTTATAAAACTAAATATTTAAATTTAAAAAATGTACAGGTTTCGTTAACTCTCACATTTTAAATTTAATTAATTATTTTTTTAATTTATTACATATGCAATTACTTATACTTGTTTATGTATACCCAAGTAGAAAATTTTCCGGTAGCCTGACCAGATTATAAGGTTACCTGCTAAGGTCCTGATTAGGGCTGTCATAAGGCGATCGTAAGGACCCTAGAAGGCAAAACTATTCCAAATGAATTCTTTTTAAGTTAATTCTGCTTAAAAGGAATTAATTTGGTATAGTTTTGCGGTTCGTTCAGTATCCATCAAATCAAAATTATAATGAACTAACTAATTACTTTACTCGATTTAAACACATTTAAATTCCCTTCTTAAAAAAGTGATGAGCGGCCATGTTGAAGCATTTAAAGGCTTGATTTGATGGGTCAATATAGTTCGAAT